>JAXQQM020093205.1:0-102930 GCA_034641835.2 Pinus albicaulis
GGTACGTCGTACCAAGCGAGGAGATGTCGAGGAACTCCATTTCCTCCTGAATGTATCTGTGCAGACAGCTGCGATACTTTAGCACCAAATGTTTCTCTGAATCTTTGATACCCAACTTTGTGCGCAGGGTATGGAACAGATTCGTCAGCTCATGCACATCTTGATCCTTTTGTTGTCGCAGCGTGGTCCATTGTATGTACTTGTCCTCATAGCTCCCCACGGGATAGTACTGTTCCTTGACGGCGTCTCAGAAAGAATTCCAAGTTGGTACGGCCGAGAACAGAGAGGGTTCTATCTGGTCCTTGTTCTCACAGTAGGTTTCCCACCAGTCCTTAACATGGGGGTAGCTTTGAGGAGTGCAAAAATAATCTTCTCCCGGTCTGAAAAGTCATGAACAGAGAAATATCCTTCTAATAGATTCAACCATCTATCTACGGCATCTGCGTCTATTTGACCCTCACATATGGGAATGTCAAAATTTACTTGTACCTTAAAGGGAGTCGCAACTCCAGAGTGGCTACTGGATGCAGATGCGCCGCCGGTGGGCAGCCGTTGAAGGATCTGAGCAAAGTTATCCATCATCGCGTTCCTTTGTTTTTGAGGGCCTCCTCGAGCAATATTTTGATAGGATCTCCTTTCCTCATCTTTCTTTTCGTCCCCCATGGGCGTCCGTCGAGGTTTGCGAGGCTGATCTTGCAAAGGTTCCACCAGATCAAGCCCTAGCTCCTTATACCCCGACGTCGTTGGGGACATGCAAAGAAGGATCGAGAAAAAGCAGACCGCTCTGATACCACTGATCCGGATTTATGCAGGAACGCAACGGAATAAACATATAAACATAAAGACAGAGATGCAGCGGAAATAACACTTCATTTCATTAATATCAAAGAACTGAAATTTGCTTACAAACGGAATGGAAATAAAACTAGCTAGGGCGCTGGTAGCTATCTCTGAGAAGAGATGTGGCGGCTACAGGCCTCTGAACTGTGTTACAATGAGGCTCGAGGGCCTATTTATCATTTAGAAACAATGGGAAATCCTAAACAGCCAAAACCCTAACCCTAGGAGATGGAGCGCCAAAACTATGGGCCCCGTTTGGGTAAATTGGTGTTTCAACTTCCCAGGGGCGTAACTTTGGCATACGATCTCCGTTTGACGCGTACCATACCTCGTTAGAAAGATCTATCCGAGGACTACAAATTTGGAACGGGCAACATGGGTCCATGGACCCATGTTGCCCTCCGTTTTCCCAAAAAACGTCGTTTAGGGCCTCAAAACGGCTCCGGAAGTTTAGGACCCGAAAAACTACTAAAAATAGTAAACTGTGCCGAAACTGAAAAACTGAAATAGACAATGGTGGAGCCCCAAGTGGAATAGGCAGGTGACCACCAATATCCACCTGGATCATTCCATCTGCCATTCTAGGTCCTTTGCAACATTGGTTAGTATGCCTCCAGATTTAGCTAAATCCATCGTGGTTGGTGGTTTAAGAACATATAGATATACATACATATATATATATATATATATATATATATATATATATATATATCCGAATAATACCACCACCAATAATAATTCGACCAACCTTAGTCCAAATTTGATATGAATTTTCATTCGACCTTCCAACCTGTCCTACCATGGGGGGGTACGTGGCATGCCACGTGGCCCTTCCCCATTGGCCACCATATAAAATAAAATGCCAATTTAATAAAATTTCAATTAGACTTAGGAATAAAAAATTTCACTTCCTAGTCATCATCGACGAATCTAGGGGTGCCACTTGGCACAGTGTCATTGGCTGTTTCTGGAGGATATTCCTGCAAATGTTGATTGTACCTGCCACATCATCACTGTACCTATTCTGGTCATTTTTTTTTGCCTGTTTTGGAAAATGAACAGGAGACGATAACTCAGTTATACGAACTCGTGTTTTGATGAAACGAGTTGCTACAGAATCCTGGTGATGAACTCTATCTGGTCGTTCAGGTTTGAAGCAATTTCAAGCACTTTCAATTTTTAGCTAAAACTTGAGCCTTAGATCATTCCTTCATGCTAGAAGCCTTTTGGACCCCAAAAGATATTATCAATTTTTCAGCAAGTGAGGGTACAACTCCCTCACTTTTCCAATCTCCAACCATTTTTCCTTTGGAGGATTTTGACCTTTGAGTCCAACTCTAAGGTATTCCACATTCCCTCTTCTTGAAGTTCTGATTCTTCTGTCAAGTATGAGATCTTGCTGAAGTTCATCAAGATATTCTGGTGAGAGATCATCTATTGATGGTAGCTAAACATGCTCTCCTTGATCATCAATCAAAGGAGGCTCAAACAATCTCAAATTATCAACATTAACGATAGAATAGATTTGCATATAAGGAGGCAAGTCTAGCTTGAATGCATTTGTACCAATATTTTCCAAAATTTTAAATGGACCATAACGGTTTGGTTTGAGATTTTTACCTTCCCCTTGCAATATTTCTTTGCTTATGTACAACCAAACTTCATCTCTAACTTGAAAGTTGTGATCAACCCGATGTTTGTCATGCCTTGCCTTGTAGCTGCTTTGACTCTTCTCAAGTTGCTCTTGTACTGTGTGATGTACCAATTGAATTTTCTCAATGAAATTTCTTGCTTTATCTATGTCACTATGTCCATCTATAGCAACACATTTCTCAAATATAAATTCCAATGGTGATCTTGGAAAGTAACCAAAACATGCCTCAAATGACGATGTATTTGTGGAAGAATTTTTTGCCTGGTTGTATGCATGTTGTATGTAGTGTAACTGTTCATCCCACAACTTGGGATGCCTACTGCAATGGCCTCTTAGAAAATGAATAACATTCCTATTTACCACCTCTTTTTGACCATCTATTTGCGGATGAAATGTTGTACACTTCTTTAACTTTGCATCCATGATGTCCCATACTTTTGACCAAAAATTCCCAATAAATCAAGAATCTCGATCACTTACAATAGAAGTAGGAAGACCAAAATGGATCCATACATTCTGAAATAAAATATTAGCGGTTTGTTCATTTGTAATAGTTTTCTTACATGCCATCAAAATACACATTTTTCTGAACCAATCTACCACAACATACAAATAACCATGACCTTTCCTTGACATAGGAATGCCTCCTACAAAATCCATTGAGATGCTCTCCCAAGGATGAGAAGGAACTGGAAGTAGTATGTACAAACCAAGATTCCTATTGCGAGGATTACTTGTTGCACATAAAGAGCATCCTCTAATAAAATGAGAAACACTTTCATTCATGCATGTCCAATAACAATACCTTTGTAGATGCGCTCGGTGTCTTGCCTACACTGAAATGTCCTACAATCAATGATGTGTGAGCCTCTCTTATGATACTATTTTTTTCTCCCTGTGGTATACATAACTTTCCCAAGTGATACAACAAATTTTTATTCACATGATAATCTAACTCTTAACTTTGGTTTCCCTTACTCAAGTTCTCATACACATCTTGAAAATCACTATCATTCACATACTATTCAATGTAACTTTCATGAATAATAGAATTGTGCTTGAGAATAATAGTTGAATTTACATAGGCCTAGAGAGCATATCAGCTACCTTATTGTAGATTCCTTTATTGTACCTAATAACCAAGTCAAATTTTTGTAGAAAAACCATCCACCTGAAATGTCTTGATTGCTGCAATTTGGACTGTGATTGTAGATACTACAATGGCTGATGGTCAGTATGGATAATGGTCTCTTTTCCCATCAAGTAATACTTCAATTTATTTACACTTTGTACTAATGCATATAAATCTTTATCATATGTTTTATATTTAGTCACAACTTCATTAAAATTTTCAGAATGAAATGAGACACGCTTACCATTCTGCATGAGCACTGTTGCCATACCATAATCACTTGCATCCGTTTGGATCTCAAATGGCTGTCTTAGATCTAGAATTGCTAGTACCAGTGCTGAAATTATCTTTTTCTTTAAAGCATAAAATGCTTTCTGCTGCAAATCTCCCCAATGGAGGACTTTCTTTATGCTGATAAATGCATGTAACGGTGCTGCAATGGAAGAAAAATTAGCAATAAATTTCCTCCAATACTGTGCTGCCCCTAAAAAGCTTCTTACCTTGGTAAATGTATTGGGCTTGGGCCAATTCAAAATGACCTCAACTTTGGAAGGATCAATCTTCAATTCACTTCCTCCAACTATGTGTCCCAAATATACCAATGAAGTATTACCAACTTCGCACTTTGACATCTTAAGAAACAATTGCTCTTTTCTCAAAACATCAAGTACCTTGTTCACATGTATGACATGTTCTTCTATTGATTTACTAAATATGAGTATGTCATCTAAGTAAACAATGAAAAATTCATCTAGAAATGGTCTAAGTACATCATTCACCACTCTCATAAAAGTAGCTAGTGCATATGCTAATCCAAATGGCATAACTAACCACTCATACAATCCTTGTCTAGTCTTGAAAGTAGTTTTCCAAATGTCTTCTTCAACTATCCTAACTTGATGATAACCACTTCTAAAATATAACTTAGTGAAATACTTTGCATGATTTAACTGATTAAGAAAATCATCAATGTGTGGAGGCGGGTAGCGATTCCTTACCATGATTTTTTTTAGTGCATGAAAATCGCTACACATGCGCCAAGTCCTGTCCTTCTTTGGAACCAAAACTATTGGATAACCACATGGCGAAGTAGATAGGCGTATGATACCTTTATTCAGAAACTGTTGGATTTTCTTCTTGATTTCCAAACTTTCCATTATTGACATGTGATACATACCAATATTCGCAAGTGAAACATCGTGCTGTAGCTGAATCTCATGTTGAATTCCCCTCTTGGGTGGAAACCTCTTTGGTTCTTGAAACATCTCGCCATGCTGAATTACTACATCAAACAAATCAGATTTCAATTTTTCATCATATCCTTCAAAAGATCCATAGTTAACATCTTCCTTTTTCTTGATCATAAGAAGCACAAAATTTTTACTTTCATTTACTAGCCTCTTCATTTTCTCTGCATTAACTAAAGAGATATTCAGTTTCTTGCGATGAGCTCTCGCAATATACTCCACTCCATCTTTGATCAAATGATATTTGTTCTCATGACAATAAAATACCGCATTCTTGTCATACAAATATGGACTACCCAAGATAATCCTTGAAATATCAAGTGGTACAACATCTATCTCAACTTCATCAACAAAGTTTGCAATAATAGAAAATCTGAAAATACATTTCCTTGTCACCTATAAATTTGCATTGTTAACTATCCAACCCAAAGGGTATGTCTTATGATGAGGTACAGTTTCAAGGTTTAATTTCTAAATGATTCTTCTGAAATCAAGTTTTCTTGTGACCCTGTATCAAATAAGGCATCAATCTTTGTATGATTAGAAATTACTCTAACATGGAATAATTCTATCCTTGTATCCTCATTTGAAGTGTTATTGTGACTGTTTGAGGTACTAGAACTTGTAATCACTTCCTTTCCTTTGTTAACCATGGAAACTATCTTGGTTTCATCTCTTGAATCAGATCCAAGATATTTTTGTGTGGTGGCGGTAGTCTTTTGTTTCCCGTTGTTATTTGGTTTCTTTGGTCTTAGTTCGGGATGTAGTTTCCAACAGTGATTTTCATCATGCCCCTCTTTGGAACAATGTTTTCATGTTATTTTCTCCCCTTATTACTTCACACTTGCATTCTTCTTTTCCTTCCATTTTCCTCCTTTCTCTTTTCCCTTACCCTTGCTTCAAGATGCATGGATTTCACACATGCTTCATCTAAGTTATTTGGGTTAAACATGATAATAATGTGTTTTAAGTAGAAATGTAGACCTCCTATATACTTCAATAGTGTGTCTTGTGAATTTAAGTCTACTCTAAGTAATAAAGCCCTTTTCCTAAACTCTTGTGTATACTCTTGGACACTTTAGCCTTTAAGCTTTCTAAAGTTTTGCCAACTCATTATTGCTTTCTACGTATAGGCTAATGGCTAGAATTTTATTTTAATGGAAGAAATGAATTCGACCCAAGTAATGGAAATCTTACCATGGATGCAAATTTCCTCTTATGTCTTTGCCTCCCACAAAACTAATGTAGCTCCTTCTAGCCTTAATGAAGCCAATTGGATTTTAATATCGTCTTCCTGAAGATTTTGAATTGTACAGTAAACTTCTAATTAATGAATCCAATTATCTAGTTTTTCAGCATTAACTTCTCCGTTATATGTAGGAAGTTCAAATTTGATGTCCAACTAGAGTAATGGAGCCTTAACGTTTTGGATCTTGGAATGAGTATGGGTATGAGTTTTTGTAGTGGATTTGGAAGATGAAGATGCTGATGAGGATGATGACAATGATGGTGGTGGTGGAGAAGGAGATGGTTTTCCACCACTAGCTTTTGAGCTCCTCTCTTCCTCCGTTTTACTATTTGAAGATTCTTCTCTATGAGGGTGTTTTGAACCTTCTCCAGTTTCCTTTGCCATAAAACATTCATACATAAGTTTCACCATCCTTTGCATTTCTATGAACTCCTTCTTGACATCCTCTTCCTCACAATTTTCATGAGCTCCTTTATGGCCTGAAATTTTGGCTGTTGATTCAAGCTCTATCTCTGTAACTTGTATCTCTTCAACCACTTCAGCCTCTTGTGCAATTAATTCCTCTTGTGCTTCAAGTGTTGCCTTGAGTGGTACTTTAGGTAAGGATGATGTTATCTCAACCTTCTTCCTTCTTTTCCTAACTTCTGGACTAGCTATCAATAGCTTCCCTTCTCCTCTCTGCAATCTCAATCTTGTAAGCATCAGTAAATTTGAACTATTAAAAAATCATCAAGTAAAAGAAGCAATCAACCTTTTACTCTGATACCAACTTGATTTGAAATTACTTGCTAGTTAATGGTGTGCTAGTTTCATTTCAAATATAAACTTTTCTTTGTATTGTTTTACTTATCCTTCATGAGTTTGTTTAAGAGCATGTGATTGGAAAACAATGTACTTAGTGAAATTATGAGTTTGTCATAAGCTTAAAAAGCATAATTTTAAATGACAGAATAGAAGAAATAGTAAAAAAAACAAGCACATATAACAGAGCTTAACAAAAAGAATTTTGATAAAGGAGTTCACCCCTCCTAGGTTACATCTCCAGGGTTCAGCTTCATAGTGTGACCTTTGTATTAGTTTCAAGTGTGCTCAAATTGTTGTTACAAGCTTCAGAACCTCTTGGAACCTATTCCAATGAGTTTATAACATCATAATCTCCCAAAATGACTATTTTTTTGATGTATTTGGACTTTGAATGCTCTGAAAATGACCCCAACACCTGTTGGCCCTAGCCTTCAAATATATTCAAATGTACTAAAACACCTATAGATCACCTTTTTTGCCTTTGCAACCTGCTTCATTGAGTTCCTAGCATGAAAATTAGCAAGGAATGACTTTTAATGAGCTCAGTTTGATCGAAAAGTGAGTGAGTTATGACCAAAACCAACTTTGCCCCAATTTCTCCTCCAAAACTAGAGAAACTGCTAGTTAAGTTTCTAAATTTGGCATTCCCACCAAGTTTGGAGTTGCCTCTGAAAATTCTGCCAGTTTAATTTTTGGGAAACCTTTTTATTTATAACAAAATATTGAGTTAGTCTCGATATTGGTGCATAACTAAAGTATTATTAACCAAATCTAAATCCAACTTACATGGAAAATTTTATTATTTTTGGTGGAGGGAAAAGGAATTTAAATTTGGTCAAATCCCATTATTTAGAAATAATAAATAAATAAATGATTTATTTATTATTTCAAGAATGTGATTAAGGAATAATTAAATAATTAATGATTTATTCAATTATTTATAAATTATTTAGTCAAATTTAACAAGGATTATTATTAAATAATGATTTAAATGATTATTCCTAGAAAATAATAAGATAAATAATGATTTATCTAATTAATTTTCATGTTTTGGGTTAAATATGACCAGGAATATTAATTAAAAAATGTTTTAGATAATTATCCCTAGATGAAAATCAAACAAATAAGGATTTATTTAATTATTCCTCATGGGGTTTCTTGTTTAGACCAAAAATAACTTAATAAACTATGGGTTATTAAATTATTTCTCATAGTGAAAACAATTTTACTATGGTAAAATTGATCTTACATGGTGTACTTTATTCCATCTAATAGTAACAGGTTAGATGACCAAAAAATGGTGTAACAGACCAAGTGAAGCTTGGTTGAAAATTCGTATTCTTCAAAATAGTATCTGTCTCAATGCTAGTTGATCTGGTATTGCAAATGAAGGAACCAATTTTTGACTTGATCTTGACCTGTGACTTCCTTTTCCCTAAAAAAAAATGTAGATCATCCATACTAATCATCTTCCTAATATATTCCAAAGAGAAAATTCTCATTGGAACATATTTTGGAAACTTATATGGTGCTAACTCACAACCATATACCCTAATTTCAGTGTAATTATGGTTTAAATACCAGTCACTATTTTTGACTTAGTCACTTAAGTGAAGGATCATTTTAATATCTTCACAAATTATAGGCTCACTCTGGCTACTGAGAAGCTATGCTACTAGATGGATGAATGAGTCAATGAAATCTGAAAAAATAAATAAATAAATAACAGAATTTGGCTAAAATGGACCTGGCCATCTCTGTCCAATGAATTACTGACTGGTTGATTCCCTGTTCATCCTTCTTGTTGAGTTTGATCAATCTCCTTGCTGAAATAAAACATATATATATATGTACAGAGGTGTACTTAAACATCCCTTGGGTTGTCCAATTCTTGAATTTCTATGCATATTATCAGCCAAAAATTGACTGTAATTATACATGAAGGCAGGTTGATGATATTTGGAAAAAAATGAAAATTATCCAAGGATGGGTACATTTATTGTCTTGTTATCTGGATATCCTAACAAGCAAGACAATAGATATATGATATTTCTGGTGGCTTCAGTGAACGTTGAGGATGGATAGGGTGGATTCCTCTTTGGTAATTCAGCAATATCAGGTAAAAAGGTTTCAAATATTTGGGCTCTTTGAGGAAAATTAAGCTTATGGTATATACCCGTAAGAGCTGCATGAGACAACAGGCTTAATGAATCATTTTGAGGGATGAAGAGCATATTATTAATGGCCTCTGTAGTGATGGATATCAGAATGTCTCCATTCTAAGTGTAATATCCCAAAAGGGAGAATGTAGTAATACTAAAACACAATATAAGAACTGCAGCAAAGTAAACAATACATATAAATAAACCATAAAATAGACAGAAATAACTGAGCCATTTTATTAATAGGAGGTGGATAAACTAGTACAACAGTGCTCAAAATGTGAGACACTCAAGCCAAAGAGATGGCCTAGAATGAACCTGAAATGATCCCACAAGAGGGACTGCATAACTATTAGACTGCTGGAAGGAAAACTGCATTGTCCCTGTTGCAACTGTTGGGACTGAAACTGTTAGAAAAATGTAAAGTTATATCTAGGTAGTTTCGGAGCTCCGATGATGCTGAAAATGTAGATCTGAGCTCTATCATGGATACCCAAGGTAACCCAGAAAGGATTTTCCAGATATATCAATCTAAGAAAATCACCCTCTTAGGCTTGCACATATGATTGTTGCGTACGCAGATCTGAAGAATCATCTGATGAAAGATGGTTGCAATATGATTTACAATCATATCTATGCTTGAAGGGTTAGTCCCTTCACTAGATCCTCAAGCTAAAATCTTAAGATCTAGCTGCTCTTTCCTTCTCCACTGAGTATGGTTGTTGATTACTCAACAGCTTCAGGAAACTACGCTGTCAAGGAGGGAGAGGCTCAAGCTTATTGCTAGATAATGCAAATCGGCTAAAAAATGGTGGAAACAGTGAACGAAAAGTGAGGAGATGGTCCCTCACAGGAATTCCAGCTAAAATACAGGAAACTTCCTTCCTCCAATAGATCTGCAGGACTGAACTACGCAATCCTTGAGGGGACTGCTATTGCATGGAGGTAAAATACAATGGCCTAAATTCCAAATATAGATCTTCTACTCCTAGAAGGTCGAACATGAAGCACAAGGTGAAATGATGAATCCTTCAACGGTTTCCTAGCTGGAATGCTAGAAACAACCTCCACCTCTCAAACCCTGATGTAGGAATGCGTTATTCCTATGGCTGAATGAGGATATGAGAGTGGTATGAATATGGAACCAATGCTTTATGATGAATGGAGCTCAATAGAAACCTTCCCATAGTAGGCACTTGAAGTCCCCTGTGGGTAAGGGTGGGATTTCTGCTCGGAAACACCCTATACTAAACAGCACTGCAACCTTAGCTAAACAACATAAGCGTGCATAGAAATGTCACATGAAAAATCTAGATTTAACAAATTAGAAATAATAATCTAAAGTCTGCCTTCTATTGTGCCTTCATATAGATTGTGAACCTTCCATAGCCCTGGCCCACCTCATAACTGCGTTGTACATGTGGTCACTAGCCTCCATGAAGACCATCATGTTCTGCATTTAATTCCCACTCTCTCCATAATGTGTGTATTATATGCACCACTTCCTCCACTACCTCATCATAAGGGCTTTATGATCTTACTTTGAATGCACTATGATCTCAGTTGACCTCCTCCAAGATCTCCATGATTTTACATTAATGATCCATGATCTCCACTCTTCCTTCATTTAAGAAGCTGCTCCACTACTCCATAATGTATATCTAGATCTAAAATATCCACATACACACATCAAAAGTGGATTTTATTCATCACTGGGGTTTGTGGGTCCCTCTACCCTCTTATTTACTTACTTAATTATGAAAATTAAGAACTCTAGTATTCCAATTATATTGTGGAAAATTGGGAATATTACAGTTCTCCCTTCCAAAATGTTTCTTGTCCTCATGCAACTACAAAATTGGATGTTACAGCAAACATCCTCCCTCTAAATGGAATCCTCATATGGAAGGTCTCCCCATCTATCACAATGTGTCATGCATGTCTAGCTCCAAAGTTTCCACTCTAGAATGTCTATAATGCCCTCAACTGAAATGTTAGACACCCTTCCTCATCAATGAATCTCCAAGTGGCAACCATATGACGTCTAAATATCTGCTCTATACATGAGATACATGAAATGAAGTGGTTTCTTCCCAAAGTGAAAAGTCCCAACTCATGAACTATCTCTCCAACCCATGATATATAGAGTAGATTGCATCTATCAATGTTCTCATCATCAACCCTGTTGGTCATCTAGGATTCAAACATAACATCAACATAGTGAAAAATAACTAGAGACATATGGATGAACTTGAACAATATCAAACCATATTCTCTCAATAACAACCACCGTAGCAAAGCCTTCTGCGACCATGCTAGATCATAAATAAAATAAGTAAGAGAGCTATACTCTCTCAATAGAAGAAACCGCAGCAATGCCTCTTACTGCCATGCCAAAAAAACATCAATAGAGATATGAAATCCATACTCTCTCATTAGAAGCCACCGCAACAATTCCTCTTGCTTCCATGCCAAAAAAACATCAATATAGATATGAAATCCATACTCTCTCAATAGAAGCCACTGCAGCAATGCCTCTTGCTACCACACCACATCATCATTGTACCAAATGTAGTGGCCATATTCTCTCAAGAGAATCCATCGCAACAATTCATCTTGCTACCCCATCACATCATCATTATACAAAGTACAATGACCATAATCACCCAACATAAGCCAACGTTATAAGGCCTCCTCTTGCCATCCTCGATCAATGTCATGCAATGTATGGGAAGAAATCAACCCATACTCTCCCAATAGTAACCAAAACAACAAGGATTTGTCATTAGGGGAATTTTGAGGTCTAAAATGGTCCTCCTAAGGAAATTATAAAATAATAGTGGAAATAATGAAATACGATTTGATGACATCATCAAATTTTAGAGGAAAAAAGAAAAAAATACTTTTTCAACTCGTATTTTCAACTTATCTCCCAAATTTTTTACTCCAATTTCGAGTGGGAGTACTCGTTGGATGAAAAATTTAATTCCTTATCCAAGGAGTACCCATGTTTCATACTTTCGATGGACCTTGCTACATGAAAAATGAGAAATACATGAAAAACGTGATTGCAATCACGTTTTTTCATGTATTTCTCATTTTTCGCGTAGCAAGGTCCATCGAAATTATGCAACATTGGTACTCCTTGGATGACTAATTAAATTTTACATAAAACAAGTACTCTCGCTCAAAATTTGAGAAAAAAATTTGGAAATCAGTTGAAAAAGTAGTTTTATTATTTTATTATTTTTTAATATTTTTACCCTTTTACTCAAAAAATGGTGAATCATCCCCCATGGTTGTCATCATCATCTTGAATCCTATTGGTTGTTATAAAGTTTATTTTGGTTGTACATTTTTCTTAGTAGGCCCATTTTAGACCTCAAAATTCCCCTAATAGTTTCCTCACATCATCATGATGCAAGTTATGGAGCAACAACATACTAATGGAGATGTGGAATGTATCATCAAAACAATACAAATAAGCTCCCCTATGCCACATGATGTGAGAGTTATGATTTGTCTCAAACCCAAGTACATACATGAACATGTGATATATCCCAAACAGAAATGCATGAAAATACATGAGACATATCCCAAACAAAAGAAAATACATGGACATAAGATATATCATGAGATGTCCAAACTCTCTCATCAACAACCAATGCAGCCATGCCTCCTATTGCTGCATGTCATCAGTGATATTCTTTTCATGGACCATACAAGTGTGAGTTGTTGGGTAGTATCCATACTCACCCAAAAGAAACTAGTGTAGACATGCTTCTTGCTACCTGGTATCATAGATCTGTAGGAAGGTAGGCAACCTCCTGCTCCTCATCCAGATCCATTCATCCCAATGTGGATGATGAATCATGCCAAGAAAAATCTTGGTATCCTCCCATTTTAGATACCAACATCCTCCATCTGAATAGCTTTTTACTCCATGAGATGTTGAAGTGCACCTCCATTGAGGTCTCTCCATGAGATCCTCTCATCAATGGCCCATTGGAACCGATAAGGCTCCATACATTTAGTAGGTAGAAATCCCTCTTTGAGCTGTGAGATGCTCATCAAGGAAATTTCATATTGACAATGGAAAGTGTTGTCCATCAAAATATGTCTACCATCTATCATCTGCCACTCTAGTCCTTCATGAGTGAAGCTACCTTTAGAATTCTCCAAGAATAATGGGGCCCTCTTCTCATCACTGCTGCTAAGTAACAACATTGTATATCTAAATGGTGATACATGTGTTATCTCATGGCCAAATACAATGCTAAACTCATATTCTGGCATTGTACTGAATAGTATTGTGTTCCTCCCATATTCTGAAACTCCACACTTCAACACAAAGTGTTGAGTGTAGCTTAACCATGACAAACTAGGACAACAATACATCTTCTCCTTGATCAAATCAAGGGTACTCTGTGCAGTGATAATTTTTTTCTCGAAATCAGCAAGGTGCTCTAATACTCGGATATGCACTTGCCCTGATGGCATGGTATCACAAATCTCAATATGAGGTACTGAAATAATATGATATGAAAGTATGTGCAAACCTTGGATAAGTTGAATCTCTAGAACATCTTGCGCATCCACAAGAGTTCCTCCAACTAGTGCAATAGTCTCTCCAACTGCTGGTAATGATGATGGTTTCTCTCCTACAACTGTACCAGAACTGGTATCTTTCACCTCCTCATGAATCTCATGAATCATGCATGGGGCTCCAAATTTCAATAATTCGAGACCATCTTGCAAGCATGAAATTTATCCTCCTCCTGATGTAAGTACATCTGCAGCTGGTGGTGGTGGTAGAGGCTCCTCCTCCTGGGTGATAATGATGACATCTTCTTTGGGCTCTTCATTTGCTATCTCCTCAATGATGGGAGATGTCACTATGTGATATGTCTTTGGTTTCTTTCTACCAAAATTCTTCTATAGTCTTTGAATAAAATCTGCATAAGCAGACACTCTCATGTGTGACAAGTGACTGAATCACCAATCTCTTGCTTCACCTTCTAGGTGTAGCACTTCAATCTCCACAACCTATATTTCTGCTACAGGTTATTTCAGAAAGAATGTAGCTAACTCTTCCCTCCAAGCCCTCAATGTGCTTGTGGAAGATCCATAAAATGTAGACAAGAAGAATCTATGCCTTTTTCTTCTATTGCTACTTCGAAATCTCCTTTCTTATTTGAGTTGCAAGAATTGTTGGAGAGAGATATTCTCCTTCAGTGCTCTAGGTCGTGCTTTGTAATCGGACAGATATTTACTTAGGGTCTCATGCCCCAATTCTCCTTCATATTAATACCAGTCCTCTCTCTTATCAAATAAAGTGGATCTAGTAGAATGATGTAAAGCACTTTTCTTCTCTTGTTGCTTCTCATTCTAATAGGAAGTGTTGGGACCTTCCTCATCAAATCTTCTTCTTGGATCCTCCTTTTTCCTTTCTCTCTTCATTTGATTGAACTCCTTGGAGAGATATTGCAAATATATAAAGAGAAGAGTGGAAAAAATGCAATCCTCTTTCATGATAGATCTCTACTATCTGCTTCTTCTTTTGATGAAAAAGATGAAGTGCCCACAAGTTCAGCCAAAGATCATGCTCTGATACCACTGTAATATCCCAAAAAGGAGAATGCAGCAATACTAAAACACAATATAAGAACTGTAGAAAAGTAAACAATAAATCTAAATACACCATAAAATAGACAGAAATAGTTGAGACACTTTATTAATAAGAGGTGGATAAACCAGTACAACAGTGCTAAAAAAATGAGACTCTCAAGCCAGATATATGGCCTAGAATGACCTTGAAATGATCCCATAAGATGGACTGCATAACTGCTGGAGGAAAACTACGTTGTCCTTGATGTAACTATTGGGATTGCAATTTCCGACAAAATGTAAATTTAGAACTAGGCAGTTCTAGAGCTTTGATGATGTTGAAAATGTAGATCTGGGCTCTATGATGGATACCCAAGATAACCCAGAAAGTATTATCCAAATCTATCAATCTAAGAAAATCACCCTCTTAGAGCTTGCACATATTCCTGTTGGGTATGCAGATATAAAGCATAATCTGATGAAATATGGCTACAATATAATGTACAATCAGATCTATGCTTGAAGGGTTGATCCCTTCACTAGATCCTCAAGCTAAAAGCTCAAGATCTAGCTACTCTTTCCTCCTCCATTAAATATCGTTTTTGATTACTCAATAGCTTCAGGAAACTATGCTGTCAATTAGGGATAGGCTCAAGCTTACTGCTAGATAATGCAAATCATCTCAACAATGGTGGAAATAGTGAATGCAAAGTGAGGAGATGGTCCCTCACAGGATTTCCAACTGAAATACTGGAAACATCCTTCCTCCAATAGATCTACCAGACTGAACTGCACAATCCTTGAGGGGATTGTTGCTACATGGAGGTGAAATACAATGGCTTCAATTCTAGATATAGATATGATGCTCCTGGAATGCTAAACATGAAGCACAAGGTGAAAGGATGAATCCTCCACCTGTTTCTTAGCTGGAATGCTAGAAACAACCTCCACCTCTCAAACGTTCATGCAAGAATGCATTATTCTTGTGGCTGAATGAGCATATGAGAGTGGTATGAATATGGCACCAATCCCTCATGATGAATGGATTTCAATAGAAACCTTCCCAGAGTAGGAACTTGAAGTCCCCCGTGGGTAAGGGTGGGATTTCCGCTCGGAAACACCCTGTGCTAAACAACACTAGAGACTTAGCTAAACAACATAAGCATGCATAGAAATGTCACATGAAAAATCTAGATCTAAACAGATTAGACATAATAATCTAAATTTTGCCTTCTATTGTGCCTTCATATAGATTTTAAGTCATCCATAGCCCTGACCCACCTCATAATTGCGTTGTACATGTAGCCACTAGCCTTCATGAAGACTGTGATGTCTCTCCATGATCTCCATCATGTTCCTACATTTAATTCCCACTCTCTCCATCATGTGTGCATTAGATGCACCACTTCCGCCACTATCTCATCATAAGTGCTTTATGATCTTACTTTGAATGCACTATGATCTCAATTTACCTCCTCCAAGATCTCCATGATTTTACAATAATGATCCATGATCTCCACTCTTCCTTCATTTAAGAAGTTGCTCCACTACTCCATAATGTAGATCTAGATCTAAAATATCCACATACACATAGAAAAAATGGATTTATTTATCAATGGGGTTTGTGGGTCCCTCCACCCTCTTATTTACTTAATTAATTATGAAAATTAAGAACTCTAATATTCCAATTATCTTGCGGAAATTTGGGAATATTACACTGAGCCACCACTGCTCTTTTGATAGGGTCATATCTAGTTTGACACGAGATGACTAGATCTAGGAAGCCATGGGTTTAAGGGAATTAGAAAAGGGGCAGAAGGGATTGCCACAGCTTTATTTCATCTTTCTGATCAAGATATTTTTGCTTCAACCACAGGTGCAATTGATGGAATTCGAATTTGCACTCTGTGTCAACAATTTTATAATAAGAATTAGCAAGGGAAACATGGTCGAGGTTGACCGGGGTAGAAGTGGGAGTCTTTTATTTAGATGTAGTTTTTCTGCTCTTTCCCTTTGGGGCCATGTTCTTAGAGGAAAATAATAAGAAGGAGAACATTGATTCTTTGTGAAACGATAACAAACATCTGAAAATAGTGTACAATTCAGCTCAAAATGCCTGCAATTGAAAAACAAACAATGGACACAAAAAAGTGGTAAAAGGAAGGGCAAGGCTTCATTTATACAGTGACTGAAATTCTGTTATGAGGTGATTGTTTGATAATATGACTGTAATATTTAAATGCCAACGGTACAGGAGTTGGGCAATGAAATGGATAATCAACAGCTAGGGAGTGGGTATAATAGGACAGAAGGCATAACGGTAAGGAGTGGGGTTGCAACGGAAAGGTGAGGTGGCAACACCTCATTGGGTTTCAGGAAACTATCAAGGAGAATGGTCAACCGATCATTGGGGGGAGTGCAATCCACAATTGGGGAGAAAGTGGAATTTGAAGGGGGTAAGCCGTGGTTTGTCGTTTTGAGTAGGGGGGTACGAACTATCATGGAAGTGACATGAAGGGACGGCTCGCCATCAATAAAACAACTTTTCGGATCCTGATGCGAACTATCATGGAAGTAACACGAAGGGAAGGCTCACCATCAATAAAACAACTTTTCGGATCCCCCATGCAGTTAATGGGAAATGGGCAAGGGGGGTGCAAAAATACTTCCCCGTCGTTGATCTAGGTAAGGAAAAGTTCCACCCTTTGAATTTCCTCAAACGATAACACAAGCAACAAACGCTTTTGTCATTTAGCGAAATTTAGGATAAAAACATGTGTTCATATATTACAATAAGGATTAATTGATTAATGAATCAATTTAATCAAAATTTAAAATATAGTTAACTCCTAATTTAAAAATCTTGGCACATTTAAACAAGCAGCCTTTTTCCAAATTTATTTTGAAGCTAAGCAATCAATTTTTATTTATTTTCCTAACATTTTTTGACAACTTTGCCTTCATTTTTTATGGCTACGTATTCCTATCATTTTCTTGATATGAATAATTTTATTTATCATGGGTCCTAACATTTTTTTATTTTTTCTATTCATATCCAAACTTAACATTTTTTATTTTTATTTTTTCTAAAATTCTAACTTATCAAAACTAAAAAAATGTTACAACATCAGCTCCAACTCGGGACTGCTTCCTCCTGTAGGATGCAGAGAACAAGTAGATCCAAGTGCCTTCTCCTAGGGCTAATGGAGTCTTTGCTGTGAAAACAAGAAGACCTGAAAAACTTTAAACAAACCGATAAGTACAATGATGAATTTGAATGATTCTTCTGCATCTTCGGTACTGGATGTAATGCTTCAAAAATCTTCCATTGAGTGGCAATAAATAAAATTTTCCTTCCAAGTTCTGTAAGATGAACATATTGTTACCCTTTACTTCATCAATGCTAAAAGGTCCAAACCATAGGTTATCAAATTTTCCATGTTTTCCTCTTTCCTCCCTCCTAGCATCCCATCTCAATACTAGATCTCCTTCCTTGAAATCTCTTTCTCTTGCCTTCCTATCAAAAATAATTTTCATCTTAGCTCAATATTTCCTTAGCTTACATTTAATTTCATCCTTGTTTTCATTTAATTCAATAATATTATTTATCCTCCTAGAGAAATCATCACATTCTTCATTAACTTCTTGTAAAAACTTTAAAACAGGGAAAGCTAAATTGGTAGGAAAAATGGCCTCGTTACCATAAACCAGCTGAAATGGAGATTTTCCTATAGACCTTTTGGGAGATATTTTGTTAGCCCAAACTGCATAGATAAGGTGACTATCCCATTTCTTCTTATGATCTTCCAAAGTCTTTTTAATTACCTTGAACAGGCTCTTCTTTGATGACTCTGTAAGACCATTTCCCTATGGATAGTAAGGAGTAGAATGATGTAATAAGATTTGATACTTCTGACAGAACTCAATAATTTTTACACTAAAAAATGTTGTTGCATTATCAGTTACTATCTGTTGAGGACATCCAAATCTGTACAAAATGTTTTCTTGAATGAATTTGATCACTACAATATTTGTGGCATTCCTAACTAGAATTGCCTCCACCCATTTGGTGAAGTAATATGTGGCAGTTAAAATCCATCTATTTTGGTTACTTGATGTTGGATGAATTTCCCCTATGAAATCCAATTCCCACTGTAAGAAGGGTGTTGAAACTGATACTTGAACTAGTGGAAAGGCTACAAGTTTTCGATTTCCAACAAACACCTGACATGGAATGTAGCTTCCAACCTTTTCTCCTACTTGTGAAAACATATTATGCCAATAGAATCCTGCTCTTAGTATTTTTTATGTTGTGTCTCTCTAGGCATAGTGTCCACCACATATACCTGCATGAAACTGCTCAATAATTCCTTCTATTTCACTTTATGTCAAGAAAAGAAAAAGGATGTTGAGAGGATCCTTCCACTACAAGTTTGAATTTATGATACAGTCTTTACATACTTTGATTTAAGTGCCTTACATTGATTTGTTGAAAATTGGCTAGGACACTCAAAGTTAATCAGAAAATGTACAATATCAGAATACCAATCTGATAGTAAAAAAAATTCATCAATATGAACAGGGACTCTTTAATTTGAAGATGAAGGTTCTTGTGTGTTCTTCCCTTCAGAATCCTGGGAAGGTTCTTGTGGATTCTCCCCATGAGATTTGGAAGAAGGTTTTTGTGTATTCTTCTTTGAAACTTCGAAAATAAAATTTATCCCTAGGACTTTAAAATTATATTTAGCTAACAATTTGGCCAAACCTTGACCTTTTACTAAATTAGTGGTTTTAATACTAAGATCAAATTCAAGGATTTACGTGTTCCGTCTTCCTCTTCTCCCATCAGTTTTTAGTTGAGTAAGAACAATTTTTACAGCATTGTTGGGAATATAAGTAGTAATGGTCGAGTGGAGGACATATATTCTCAAATATTATAAGGCATGAACTAGAGAGTAAGCTTGATTTTCAATAATTTCATAATTAAGTCCGGCATCTCTCATGACTTTACTAAAAAAGGCTATAGGTTGATCATCACCATCTTCATTTTTTTGTAAAAGGACAACAACTAAAGTGGTTTCAGAGAAAAATGAAAATATACTAAAGCGCTCAGAATAATTGGGGCTAACTAAAGTTGGAGCTTCAGAGATGGCCTTTTTAATCTGATCAAAAGAATATCTAGCAGGTATAATCCAATTAACTTCATGATTATTTTAAGCATATCAGTGATCTCCTTAACTATTTCAGCATAGTCAGGAATGAATCTCCTCTGGAAGTTCATTTTTCCAATAAAAACTTGGATCTCCTTCTTATTCCTTGGTAATAAAAGCGATTGAATTGCTAATACCCTTTTAGGATCAATCACCACTCCTTCCTTTGAAATGATGTGACCGAGCAACTTTACTTCTCTAATAGCAAACAAAGATTTCTTGGGGTTGAGTCATATCCCAAATTTTCTACACATGTCAAAAAATTTCATCAAATGTTTTAAATGTTTTTTATCTGAGTTAGAAAAGACATTAATGTCATAAATATATATAACAACAAACTTGTTTGTCTTACCCACAAAAGCTAAGTCCATATCTCTTTGAAATTTTTCTCCAACATTTTTTAATCAAAAGGGAATTCTGTCATACATAAATGTACCCCAAGGAGTGGTAAAAGTAGTTTTCTCTCTATATTTTGGACTCACCATTATCTGGTTATACCCAGAGAAACCATCAAGCATGGAAAGTCTATTAGCACCTAAAATTTTTTGAAGCAACTGGTCCATTTTGGGTAATGGGTAATTGTCTTTTAAGGATGACTTATTTAGGTTTCTAAAGTCTACACAAAGTTTGATTTCCCCATTATTCTTCCTAACAGGAACCAAATTAGCTACCCAATCTGATTATCTTAAGGGAACAATGATCTGAGCATCAAGCAACTTCTTAAGTTCTTTCTCTATAGTAGGAATCAAGACTAGATTAATTCTTCTTAATTTTTTTTATAAGGTTTTGCTTCAAGTTTCAATGGAATTTTATGCTCTATGAGAGATGTATCATAAGTTTTCAATTCAGTATAAGACCAAGTAAAACATCCCTATATTTTTTAAGAAGTTTCAAATATTCAGTTTTAACTTCATGAGGTAGATATGCATAGATTTTAATTTTCTTTATGTCTTCATCTGTTCCAATGTTAGACTCTTTAATATCCTCAAGTGAAATTGACAGTGGATTTTTGGGAACATCATTTTGGTCAAATAAATTTTCTAGAGGACTGGGCCTTTAGGAATAAAATTGTTTAACAATTGAATTATATTATGGTCAATCATCTATGAATTTAAATCAGAGATTTCATTTTCTATATTAAGTTCATTCATGTCCGATTGATCTTCTTCAATTTGTAAAATAGAGAATTCATCAATGACATGTAGAAAAGATTTAAGTTGTTCATCATCTTCAAATATTTTCCAGTATTCTGGATTATCAAGAATATATACTCTATATTTGACTTGGATTTTATATTTCAATTGTATTTGGTCTGGAATTTTGAATGAGCTTGCATAAATAACTAGGGAGTCTACATGAATGTTCTTGTTTCTAGGGATAGAAGTATTATTAAATGCATGAAAGAAATTAATTTTTCCACTGAATCCCAAACCTCATTTTTGTAAGACATAAGACTAGGATACTTTTTTTGGCAAAGATTCCTAACGTGTCTAACTATGAGTTCAGAATCATTGAAAACACTTAGATTTTGCACTTTAAGTCTTATAATATAGCTCTAAACCTAGAATAAAGACTTCATACTCTACAACATTATTAGTGACATCAAAATCCAGTTTGCAGGATTGGGTTACATTTTATTTTTCTGGTGAGATTAAAACAACACCAGCTCCAGCTTCATCTTTAGAACAAGATCCCTCAAATTACAGTTTCCAAATATCAATTTGGACAGTTTTGGGGGTTTCAACAACATCTTCAATTTTAATTTGGAAATTTTGTAAATTATTTGAAGATAATTGGAAATAACCAAAATCTTGGTCAATTGCATAAATGTGATGATTTCTGGCTTGGTCTTCTTTACAAACAGTGTGAATAAATATGACCTCTCAATACAACCTAAGTTTTCTCCTCCATATACAAGAATTGTAGCAAAAGACATATCCATCTGAAGACTCCCTCACAACTTAGCACATCAAGATCTTGAAAGAAGAATTCCAAACTTAGGACGAATATCAGTGACAATAATATCTAAAACTACACTTTTCACAGGTATTTGGGCTAAGGTTACCATTAAATCATTTATTAGTCCTAGACATGGTACTCTTTTATAATCAAAGGTGTATAGGTCATGATAAGATCGAGTAGTTTCCAAATTTAATTTCTCCATAATAAAATTAGGCATAAGATTATGTGAGGCTCCAAAATCTAACATACAATTATATAGCAATGAATCATGTGCTTTCAAGATTACATGAAATGGTGGTATTGTATCATCTATCATGTCAGAGCTTGGACCAAATACTACTGATGGTTTTTCATCTTAAAGACTTATAACATCCCCTTTAGCATCTACACTTGAGTTTTGAATCCATTTTGTGACTTGATTTTTTAATCCAGGGTTCTTTGAAGGTTCTGACAATGGGATGGGAATTCTTGACTCTCTCTAACTCCCTTTCAACATTAAAAATGGTTAAAATTGTTCTATCAATTTGAGTAGTATTAGTTGGTTGATTTAAAGGTTGAATGGTTGTTGTTTGAGTTTCAACATATTTTCTCTGTGGTTCAATTATGCCAGGATATTTAGGAGGCCTTCCAAGACCTGCCCTTGGTCTTAAATCATACCTTACGTTAAGATCAAAAATTATAAATTCTAAGAAGGCTTGATATTTAGACACTTGAGAATTTTCTTGATCCTCTTGGGACATTTGATTTTGAGGAATAGGGACAATAACATTCTGAAAAGATGTATTTTCAAGGTTGTTAATATATTATGTGATTGAAAGATTATTATCATCAGGTTGTTGATCATTAATCAACATGTGGTATTTTCTGATCATTACTAGGTATTTGAAGAATTTGTAATTGTGGAGCTTCCTTGAATTGAACTTGAGTTTGTATTTGAGGTCTAGCAACAGTTTGTTGGACTGCTCTAGGTTGTGTTTCAATTTTATAAATCCTATTTGAAATGTTCTTAAGTAATGATGTGATTTCATCTATTTTTTTATCATCATTTTTGTATTTAGAAGAAGAATAAGCTTCTTGATTAGATTTCACTTTTAATTGAGCCTTTTCAGCTTTGGATTTAAGCTTAGCTAAAGCAGATCTATTAGATTCAACCTCAATAGCATTTTTTTTCATATATTCTAAGATAAGAGAAGTTATTTCCCTTAACATGACTGCAAAATCATCTTCAAAGGCTTTAGAAAACCCAACCTTTTCTATTGCTACTGGTGGTTTATAGTTAGCAGGCATCTTATGATAATGTTTGTTAAATATTTTAATGAAATCATATATTGGTTCACCATAATTTCTCTTAATTTATTGAAATTATGTTAAGAAATAGACAGGATCATTTTTAACACCCCATCGATTCTTAAAAATAGTTGTTAATTATTCCCAAGATCGAATGGAATTTACCCTCAATTGTCTAAACCATATTCTAACATTTCCTTCTAAATATTACACAAAAAATATCATATATACATTTTCATGTTCTATGTTCATATTGTCAGCAAAGTCTAGAAATGTTGCTAAATGATCTTCAGATGACAAACCAGTTTCCCCATTGAACCTTGGAAGGTGTTTCAAATATCCAGCAGGAAAATCATTTAGTATGTTTGGAAGCAATAAAGAAGCATATATTTCTTGAAAAATAGGCCTAAAACCAACCATACCTTGTGATGAAGATGAAAAAGATTCAGTGGTGGTGGTTATAGAAGATGATGCGGTAGATGTAGAAGATGAAGTAGTGGAAGAAGGAGGTGAAGATGGAGGGGTAAAAGAAGGTGGAGTAAGAAGTAAAGTTGAAGATCTTCTTACAGATCTCAAAGGTGTACAAATGACCAACTTTTGGACCTCTTCTTCTCCTTATCTATGTTCAAATAAATGGTTTGAATATAGGGGGAATATATCTTTTGGTTATGCAGAAGTGGATGGAAAAGACTATGAGGTAGGAGAAATGAAATTAGTTGGTTTGAACTCAAGTAAACACAAATCTAATTCTTGTTCTGATGTAGGGGATTCAGAAGGTACTATAGGTACTTGATAGGATTCTAATGAATGAATGAACTAACGGAGAATATTGGAAATCAACTCCTTTGGATATTAATTCATGCACTCTAGATGGTAGATATTCTGAATTTAGGGGAATAGGTCGAGATCTAAAAGGACCAGTAACTGAGGTGGTATCCTATCGAGGAATAGAAGAAGAAGGGGTTTGATACATTCTTCTTGAAGAGGTTTGTCTTACCAGTCTCTCTGGATCAGATAAAGGTAAAACAACCTCAGAATCATAATGAGACCTGGTATGTCCTGAAGGAGCCATCTTGGGTTTTGTGAAGTCGCCAAGTGAAAGATTTTAACCTAACTAGACCTTTATTCACCTTTAAAGGAATATGAATATCATTTTCTGAGGGAAAATATATGAAATTTTTTATCCCCAGAAACGACACCAATCTGATTTTGTCCTTTGAGATAATTCTAGGTCAATTAATCATGCCATAGAATCTATAATATTTTGTTTCTTTTGAATTGGGGTTTTTGGATGACCAATGTATAAATAAATTGCATACAGATGTATTTAAACTTTATATAATATTAATTATTAAGGAAAAGCGCTATTTCTTTACTTCAAACAGTGATTTAATATTGCATATGTGAAGGCAGAAAATGTAAGAAATTCCGATGAGTTAAATATTCAAACTGAATTTTTAATTTATCGTAAGTGTGAAATAATGTCAAACAATGTTCAAAAACTTAACAAAACATACTTCACTTTATGAATATGTTGACAATTAATTGAAATGGAGGGACTTATAAGAACATATAGTTCAATAATTCATTCTCTAATATAGATTATAACTTCAGATGATTTAAGATAGACTGAAATAAATAAATAAATAAATAAAATAAAATAAAATAAAATCTTACCTAATTATCTTCATAAAAAACAAATATATGCAGAGAACAAAATGTAATGAATACAAGAAATCTTACAAGAAAACAAACTAATTGAAAGAAATACAATATCCTTTTGTTATCATCAATGATCAAAGCTAATACACTTCTCCTTACAAATTCTCATCCAAGGGTGAAACTCTTAATAAATTGAATGGAGAGTTACTATATACTGGTTTCTATCACTTAGAAGTATATAAAACTTATTATAAAAATAGCATCAAATTATAGGAAAACAAAATTTATGAGTGATTTGTCACTGTCTTTGATGAAACAATGGATGATGTGGCCCAAAAATTGTTGTTGTGCTCGCATGTTGTTGGAGACAAAAAGTTCCTCGATGGTTTCACATAGGTGATCCCATCTTTCCTCACTCGAAATTTCCAGATTTACCAACTTTCTAAAAATTTCATCTACCTCTATGTATCTTTAAAATGTAGGTTTGTTGATGAAGAGATGTTTGATTTCATGTTTGATAATCAAATCAAAGTAGAAAGCTTCAAGAAAATATTTTCTTGTCACATGCCCTTTAATCCCTGCAAAATTTTCCTTGTCAATTGAAATAGTGTACAAATTTTTGCGGTACTCCTCCAAGTTGATCAATTTCTAATTTGGAGCTACTAGTCTAGGAAATCCTCTCTTGTTCAACAAATCAAAATTAATGTGAAACCTTTTGACAACAATGTCCAAATTTGACACTTAGTCTCCAATTGGTTTAGTAAATTCTTCTTTTGCAATACCTTCTTGGTTTCTAGGATGGTAGTTGTTCTATCTGAAATGTTGATCTGCTCCAAATTTTCTCTACTCTTTGAATTCAACACCTTAATCATGTCTGATTCCTCTATTGGTTTCTGCTTTAGTGTTGCATTTTACTTTTTAATGAATATCCTAAATTTGTTAATTAACTCTTGTTGCGCAAAAATAATCTGCATGGATGGCCATACTTTTGTCATTGCTTGACTGATTTCTATCTATATACTTTCCTTGGCTTGGGCCAAGGTGTCTGCCATTAGGAACTTGCTTTCTAATTTTTTAACTTTAAGTCCCAACCTGTGAGACTTCTGTATATCTTCCATGTATAAGGTGTCATTTTTAATCCTATGAGTTTCCAAGCTCTTAAATTTCTCTAGCAGCTTCTCATTTTGTTGTTTCTGTATGGCCAACTCCTGCACTAGTTTGACTGAATCTCCCTATTATTGATGTATATTCTATAGATGTTGATGAAGAGATGGGATATATCCATGCAACTAATATTTGTACTGTTGTAACTAGAATCATGGCATGTTGAGCTGACTCTCTTTCTTTGAGAAGCCCTCCAATCTGCTTCTCCATCTTCTTTATCTAAATATTCTGCTCAATTATTAGTTTCAGAATATATTGTGTGTTTTGTTCACTATCCTCTATTTCCTTTGTCTGTAGGTCTTATGTGGAAGGTAACTTAAGCTGTTTTCACAGATCCTCAATGTTTTCATTTTTTTTATTATGAATTTCCTCTAAAACTTTACAATCTTTTGGGTCATACCCAATCTTAACCACAAGGTATTCTAAAGACTTTAACTTGTTGTCTTTAGCTAAAGAAGAGAGTTTCTCTATTTTAAGATGAGATTGTACATTTGATAATGTTTTTCTTAACTTAGATAAATTCATAGCTGTATTAGTCATGGTAGAGAAAAGAATCTCTCCAGACTGTCTATGCATGTCCATTTGATCTATTGGATGAATCTGGTTAGCATCAAATGAGAAAATGGTCTTCCTATAATTTGATGGAGACTTAGGAAAAGGGACTTGAGATTGTAGGAAAGCCATTTGCATCCTGCCCTTTTCGCTATCAAAAGTAGAGAGAAGTTTGTGCTATGAGGTTGAAGTCTGCTTCCAAAAATGACTGCATACATTAGATTTCAATGTTTCATTTTTCTGCTTAGTCTCCAAGAATTTGGAGAATATATTCTGGTCATCGGATGAACTAGTTCCATAGGTTCTTGAGAAGGTGAAGTAGATGATGGATTATTAGCGACACTCTCTCCTGCTAATGTAGACACTTCTGGATCTCCTAAGTCTATGATTTCTAGTTACTTTTGATTCTAATCTGTATAAACTGATAAGTCAGTCTTCTGCTTATTTTGTTGGAAAATAATTTCCCTAATCAAATGCATAGGAGTTGATGTTTCTTCCCTTGTTATTTTCTAATGTTTGATTTGGACAACTAGAGTCTGAAAAGTGGAGGTAGAAAGGATCTGTTATTTTTCTTCGTGCAATGTATTTTCGGTCCACTGCTCCTGATTCAAGAATTTTTCAATTTCAGGCCTTGGTGTATGATTATATGGAGTTGTTTTTAATTCAAATATTAAATTTGAAATAATAATAAAGGGGTCATAATACCAGGTGAAGCTTGGCTAAAAATTCATATTCTTCCAAATAGTATCTGCCTCAATGCGATCTGATCTGATATTGAAAATGAAGGAACTGATTTTTGACTTGATCTTGAACTGGGACTTCCTTTTCCCCAAAACAAAATGTAGATAGTCGATATTAATCAGTTGCCCGACATATTCTAAAGATAAAATTATCATTGGACCATATTTTGGTAACTTATATGGTGCTAACTCACAACCATATAACTTGATTTTAGTGTAATTCTGGTATAAATACCAATCTCCTGTTTTGACTTGGTCACTTAAGTAAATGATATTTTTAATATGTTGACCAATTTTGGGCTCACTCTGGCTGCTGAGAAGCTATGCTACTGGATGGATGAATGAGTCGATGAAATTTGAAAAAGAAAATTTGGCTTAAATAGACCTGACCATCTCTGTCCAATGAATTACTAATTGATTGACTCATTGTTCATCCTGCTTGTTGAGTGTGATGGGAAATGAATATCCTTTCTGAAACAAAAACATATATATAAGTACAAAGGTGTAATTAAATATCCCCTTGGTTGTCAAATTCATGAATTTCTCATGCATATTATCAGCCAAAAATTGACTGTAATTATACATGAAGGCAGGTTGATGATCTTTGGAAAAAATGGAGAAATATCCAAGGATGGGTTCATCTACTGTCTTGTCATCTGGATATCCTAAAAATCAAGACAATAGAGAGATGATATGTCTTGAGGATGGATAGGGTGGATTCCTTTTTGGTAATTCAGCATCATCAGGTAAAAAGGTTTCAAATATTTTGGCTCTTTGAGGAAAAGTATGCTTATGGTATAGCTCCATAAGAGATTCTTGAGAGAACAGGCTTAAGGAATCATTTTGAGCGATTAAGAGCATATTATTAATGGTCTCTATAGTGATGTATATCAACATGTCTCCATTCTGAGCCACCAATTATCTTTTGATAGGGTCATACATGGTTTGACACCAGATGACCAGATCTTGGAAGTCAAGTGTTTGAGGGAATGAGAAAAGGGGAAGAAGGGATTCCCACAACTTTATTTTATCTTCATGATCAAGATATTTTTGCTTCAACCACAGGTGCAATTCATGGAATTCAAATTTTCACTTTCTATCAGCAATTTTATAATAAGAATCAGCAAGGGGAACTTGGTCAAGGTCGACATGGGTAGAAGTGGGAGGATTTTCTTCAGAGGTAGGTTTTGTGCTCTTTCCCTTTGGCACAATTTTCTCAGAGGAAAGGAATAATAAGGGGATCATTGATTCTCCATGAAACGATAACGAACATCTAAAAATAGTGTGCAATTTAGCTCAAAATGCCTGCAATCCAACAATAAATGATGAATACAGCAAAAGTGATAAAAGGAAGGGCAAGGCTTCATTTATATAGTGACTGAAATGTCATTATGAGGTGACTATTTGATAATATGATCATAGTAGTTAAATTCCAATGGTACAGGAACTGGGCAATGAAATGACTAATCAATGGCTAGGGATCGGGTCTAATGGGGCAAAAGGCATAATGGTAAGGAGTGGGGTTGCAACGGAAAGGTGAGGTGGAAACGTCTCAATTGGTGTCGGGAAACATTCAGGGATAATGGTCAACTGATTGTTGGGGGGAATGGAATCCACGGTTGGGGAGAAAGTGGATTTCGGAGGGGGTAAGTCATGGTTTGTGGTTTTGAGCAGGGGTTGGGTGTGAACTATCGTGGAGGTCACACATAGGGATGACCCACCATCAACAAAAAAAAAATTCAAAGCCTGCCCAACCCCATTGATGGGAAATTGGAAAGGGGGTGTGAAAAGACTTCCCCGTCGTTGATCTGGGTGGGGAAAAGATCCACCCTTCGAAATTTCTCGAACGTTAACACAAGTGACAAATTATTTTGTTATTTAACGAACTTTAGGATAAAAACATGTGTTCATATACTATAATAAGGATTAATTGCTTAATGAAATAATTTAAAAAATAATTAACTCCTAATTTAAAAATCTTGGTGCATTTAAATAGGGAGCCTTTTTCCAAATTTATTTTGAAGCTAAGAAATCATTTTTTATTTCTTTTCCTAACCTTTTTTGACAATTTTTCCTTCTTTTTTTAGGGAAACTTATTCCTATCATTTTCTTGATATGAATAATTTTCTTTATCATGAGTTCTCAATTTTTTTGATTTTTTCTATTCATATCAAGGGAAGTTACAACGAAGGTTTTGTGGGACAAGTTAGGTACTTTGTACCAATCTAAATCTCTCATAAAAAAATTGTTCCTACGGAAAAATTTGTATAACCTAAGGATGAGGATGGGGACCCAGTGATAGAGAATCTAAATGCCTTTAATATTGTGGTAAGCCAATTGTTATCTATTTAAATAAAAATTTGAGAGAAAGATAAGCACATTGGTTTGTTATGTTCTCTACCAGATTCATGGGCTAGTCTGGTTGTTGCAATAGGTATAAATACAACTACCTTGAAGTTTGATGAAATAGTCTCATACTTGCTATCGGAGGATATGAGACATAAAAATATAGAGAGACAGAATGTAGATGCCTTATATGTATGAAGATGCTCCCATAATAGAAACAAAAATAATTCCTCGAGTGGGAGATTTAAATCTCCAGGAAAACCTATAAAGGCGTGTTGGAAATGCAGAAAGGAAGGTCACTACAAAAGGGATTGTATATCTAAATCTCCTGAGAAAGGAAAGGCATCCGATGATGCTCCTTATGTAGAGGCGAAAACCACCTCAGATGAAGATGGTGATGTGTATGTGTCTTCTTCTTTAGGTACACATGTAGATCATGAGGCATGGTTGATTGACTTCGGCTCATCTTTTCAGTTCACTCCCCATAGGGACTGGTTCTGTGAGTATGATAAATATTATGGTGGTGAATGATAGGAAATAAATAATCATCAAACACATAAAATTCAATTTTAAGTTTCAAGGTGGAAGGATTAGAACACTTCCTGGTGTTCTTCATATTCCTGCAGTTGCCAGAAATTTAATTTTTGTAAGCAAGATGGATGATGCAGGTGTAAAAATAGTGTTCGAGAAAGATACTTAGAAGATGGTTCTGGGAGCACTGGTATTGATGCAAGGAGTTCAGATTGGAACAATTTACAAGCTTCTGGTTAACATTTTTATTGCTAGGTGCAATAGTTATGTGTTCCTGATAGTGGTGGAGAAACTCTAGTGGTGTCTGGAGAAAATACCATGATATGGCATCAACGGCTTAGACATATTGGAGAGAAGGGCCTTCAAATATTGCATGGTAATGGTATGGTAGAAGTTATTTCTAATTTCTCTCCAGATTTTGATTTATGTGAAAATTGTGTATATGGAAAGAAGAATAAGGTGAGTTTTCCCTCGGGTGCTAAGAGGGCAAAAGGGATATTAGAGCTTGTGCACAATGATGTGTTTGGACCTATGTTAGTTACATCACTAGGTAAGTATGCTTACTTTGTCTTATTTATAGATGAATACTCAAGGAATACATGGATATATTTCCTCAAGAAGAAAATTGAAGTCTTTGACAAGTTTAAATAATTGAAGGCTCTGGTGGAAAATCAGACAAAGAAGAAGAGCAAGGTGTTGTGGATAGATAATGGTGGAGAGTTCTGCTAGAAAGAATTTGAAGAGTTATATAAGAAGTGTGGTATATCATGGCAGAATATTACTCCATACACACCTCAAAAAAATGAATTTGAAAAAAGAATTAATAGGATGTTGATGGAAAAGGAAAGAAGCATTCTCAATGGTGTTGGATTAGGGCAGGAGTTATGGGAAGAGGCAATAGATATTTCATATCACCTGGTTAACACATCACCTTCATCAAAGTTGGAGGATAAGAATCCACATGAGGTATGTACTGGTAAGAAACCCTCTCTTGCACATCTAATGGTATTTGGTTGTGATGCATATATACATGTTCCAAAGGAGAAAATAACCAAGTTGAATAGTATATTTGAAAGGTGCATATTTATTGGATATAAAGATGGTTTAAAAGGGTATAAGATTTGGAACCCAGAAACAAGGAAGTTCATATACAACCAAGATGTGGCATTTAGAGAGGTGAAATATGTTATTAAACATGAAGTACTACCAAGGGAACCTGAGAAGATAGAGTTTGAACTAAAGGAGGAAGAATCAAACTCTATAACAAAAAAAGAATCGAAAAAGGAAGAGCGACAAACTATATTTTTGAGAAGATCAATTCAAGAGAGAAGGAATCCATAAAGGTATATTCCATCTTCTTTCTTTTGAATTTTTTCTTTATCTATTACTTATGATGATCCCATAAATGTTAGGGTGGTAGTGGATTCAAAGGATGGAAAACGATGGATAGAGGCCATGGTTAATTAAATGTAATTTTTGGAGAAAAATGAGGCTTGGGATCTGATGGAGTTTCTAGCTGGAAGGAAACCCATTGGCAACAAATTTTTTCAAGTTAGATTCTATTAGATTATATTTATTTGTTTTTGTTGCTTTTGATTTTGAGGTAGAAAATATGGATGTGAAGTCAACATTTCTTCACGGGGATCTGGAAGAAGAGATATACATGAAGCAACTTGAAGATTTTATAGTGAAGAGTAAGAAAGAACCGGTATGCATGTTAAAAAAATCTTTATATGGGTTAAAACAGTTACCAAGGATGTGGTATCATAAATTTGATACACGCGCGCACACACACACACATATATATGGGGACTTGGCTTCACGAGAAGAAAATATGATCACTATGTGTGTTTTAAATTAAGTGGTGACCATGTTATTTATTTGGTTTTGTATGTGGATGATATGTTTCCGATTTGAAATGACAAAGAAATTATCTAGGATTTTAGGACCCAGTTGTTCTCCAAATTCGACATGAAGGATATTGGTGCTGAAAACTATATTTTGGGCATGGAAATTAAATGAGATCAGGTAAAGAGGAAGCTCTGGTTAAACCATAGGAATTATGTCAAGACAATATTGCAGAGATTTAATATACAAGATAGTAAACCAATGAAGTTTACAATTCCTGTAGGTGTAAAGTTATTTGTTGAACAGTGTACTAAGACACAAGAATATGAAGATGACATGTCATGTGTTCCATATACGAGTGCAGTTGGTAACCTGATATATGCAATGGTTTGCACCAGACCATACATTGCAGATGCAGTGGGAATATTGAGCAGGTTTATATTGAGACCCGAGAAGGAGCATTGAACAATAGTGAAGTGGGTTTTCGTGTATTTTCGTGGAACTAGTGATTATGGTTTGTGATACCAAGGAAGACTAGGATTGGACAAAGTTTTAGAGATTTGTGGCTTTGTTGATGTAGATTGGGCTAGAGATATGGATCAAAAAATATCTACAAGTGGGTATGTGTTTAACTTATTTGGAGGAGAAGTCATTTGGATTAGTAAGAGGTAGTCTATAGTAGCTCTTTCAACTATAGAGGTTGAATACATGACAACCACTCATGCAAGCAAGGAATCAGTTTGGTTGCAGAGATTGTGTTCAAGTATGGGGTTGGTACAAATAGATATAAGGATAGATCATGACAATTAAAGTGAAATTTTATTGGCAAATAACCTTACTTATCATTCGAAGACAACACATTGATGTTCAATATCACTTTGTGAGGGATATGGTTGAGGAGAAAAAGGTGTTGCTAGTAACGATGGACACTTTGAAGAAAATTGTAGATGCATTGAGGGAGTATGTGAGCACTGAGAATTTTTTATGGTGTAGAGAAACGATGGGCATTGCAGGGCTGGAGCAATGACTAAGCTCTCCTGTAACTCCCTATGTGGAAATAAAACAACAAGTGGGATAATGTTGGGTATGTGTTATATTCTTTCTATGACTATCTCTATGTGTTGTACGTTTCATTGGGCGCAATGCCCCAGGTGCGGACCTAATAATAGTTGAGTGGACCCAAATATGGTGGGCAGACCTACCCATGGTTTTGTGCATGGTTTTTGGACATGGTTTTGGGCATGGCAGTTTTCTACCCATGGTATTTTGTAGATCTGGTCAAGGGAACTACGGTTATGTTCTAATCAAAGGTTAATGGATTGGGGTTTATGAATGCTTCAACATGTATATATATGTATCGTAAAATTGAAAGGAATATAATGAAAAATAAATCTATTAGTCCCAGTTTTAGCATACAAGGGGAAATCCCAGTCTCAGTTGTATATTTTAGCATATATGTGTCCCAGTCTCACAGTTGTATATTTTCTATTTTCTGAATTCGTTTGCAGGTAATTTATGTATAGGATTAAAACCTACACTTGTGTTTAAATTGAAGGTAAAGGTGCTTAATCACTTATTGGTTGCAACCTCAGAGTACAAAAAATGGTGCAATAAAACCACATAATAATACTTCCCTAGCTACAGGTTTGAGTTGAACCTAAATTTGATTAACATGATTAACGGTGATAAGAATAATACATGACTAAAAATAAAATAACTACATGATAAATTATAGGGCATATCTAAGGCCTTGAGAGATGGAATTTTTCCTTAAATATAGTGGGTTATGAGACCCTTTCATTATGTACAGTCTATATATAAGATTCCTCGCAGGACAGAGTTAGTATTTGTTACAAGTTATGTCTTCGGTTACATTTTTTTGTGCCACTAGGAAAGTAGTAGATGAGTGTCGAGGAGATATTTCTTGAGGGAAATTCGATCCCTGAAACTTTCCCTACGTGTCCTACCACTTGACCTATATGTCGTATGGCTTTATCTAAACTCCCTACAGCGTCGTATTTCAATCAGGCTGGATATATGTAAATGTCACCATCACTTTGATGGTGATGCATCGAGAGGAATGGAACAACGTCAAGGAGAGACTTGTAGAGTCTGCGTGGGTTCTAAAATTGTTGCCATGTGGCAAGTGAAGTGGAAACCTCTCTTGAGCTTGCACCAATCTTGTGGGGGATAACATATGCGTGAGCGTTTGTGTTTTCATGCGAGGAAATCCCTACCCAAGGGCAGGGAAGGCCCATGGGCTAGAAAGCCCTCAATGTAGCTATCACCTAAGCTCGAGAGGGGTAACGTCCTGAAAATATTTAGATTGACCTTATTAGCGTGATGGAATATTGAAGAGGATTTTAAGGTCTACCAAGCCTTCGAGACAAGGCTATAGTCGAGAAGACTAGTCCACGGAAGCCTGCGCGGTGGTAGAGCTTTTCCTCAGGGAGATTGTGTATATCCTTATTTAAAGTATTACAAGAGGAAGATCTGAAATTCCTTGACCAATCCATGGAAAAATTTCAAGGAAGAGTGATAGTAAAGCTTTGTAATTGTTTCAATAGCTCTAAACACTCTTGAATGAGAGTCGTGTTTTAAGAAGATAGATTTGGACAACCAATGACAAGAGGGGATGTATCGAGAAGATTTCAAGTTTCCTTGGAAGAAGGAAGAAGGGAAATCTCTACCTTAAATATCGCTCTCCCAAACCTTATCCAATAATGAGAGATAAATCCTATATGCGTCAACCATGGATTCACGGTTGGGATCACGCGGGCCAATACACAGGTTCCGAGGACCATTTAAGCCCAAGGATGTGATATAGGTTAGAGGTCAGACCATAAGAAGAAAGTAAGATCTATGCTAAAAAATGGTTTGGACCCAACTAGTTAGAGGTCGAGCAACATATCGAAATAAAGAGGCACAATAGTAAGGCACGATGTAACGACCCAACTAGGTCATAAGTCAGGGGTCGAGCTATCAGGAAGGAGGTATTCCATGTGCTAAAACCTGGTCCGAACCTGACTTATTTGGAGGTTGGGGGGTCAAGACGTCGACAATGTTGGTAAGTGAAGAAGTTTATGCACCCCAACTCTTCTACTTAACCAACTATTGGCATGTCTATGAAAGTCTTCTGCATCATAGCTGGAGACAGGAATTCATTGATTCCTATGCACGAGAGGAGGAAATTGTGATATAATAAATTTAAAAAAAAGACAAGGGAAGGAAAGAGTGCAAGTGGGAAAAAGGATAAGTTCACCCAGGCATTAGGGGTTTGAACTTCAAATATCACCTCCATGACCTGAGGAACAATGGGGGATATATCCGCTGATGAAGACCCCCTTTACTCTAGGAGGGTAGGTGTGTATGTTACAAAGTGGTATCAAAGCCAAAGTTCAAAGTTGGACTTGATGGGATTCGTCATGTGCAAGTGATAAAAAAAATGTAGAAAATGATTTGTTTAAGTAACTATCTAATGCTAAAACTCAAATTAACATATTGATACATGCTTTGTGGGTAATCTGGAATCAATGAAAGTTGTATGAGAATAAGACCTATAGGTTTTAACCTTGTACATAAAATATTTGGAAACGAATTCTTAAAAACATAAAATAAACAATAGTGAGAGCATATAACATAAAATAGATATACACGGAGATTTCCCCCCTGGATCCCAAATCGGGACTACCAGCTTGATTTTTCATTATATTCCTTTTAATGTTACAACACATATATATACATGCCGAAGCATTCATAAACCCTAATCCATTAACCCTGGATTAGAACATAGCCATATTTCCCTTGACCATATCTACAAAATACCAAGGGAAGAAAACCATCATGCCCCAAAACCATGTGCAAACCCATGCACAAAACCATAGGCAGGCCTGCCCACCTAAAATAGGGTCCAAAAAAAAAATTCTCGAGCCTACCTACCCCCTGCAAACCCTAAGACAGGGGGGGATGCCTCCCTCTCTGTGACCCCCCCCCTCGATGCAATGAACAGGAAGAGGATATCCCCCCACGCATGTGACTATTCGTGGGAAGAATATAACACACACCCAACATTCTCCCACTTGTTGTGTTCTTTCCACATCGAGCCACATGAGAGATTAGTCGTTATTTCAACCCTGAAACACCCATTGTCTCTATACACAAAGAGAACTTCTCAGAGCTCACAAACTTCGTTAATGCATCTGCAACATTCTTCAAAGTGTCCACCTTTACTAGCAACAACTTTTTATCCTCAACTGTATCTGTCACAAAATGATATTAAACATCAATGTGATTTGTCTTTGGATGATAAGCAAGGTTCTTAGCCAATTTTTTTTTACTTTGGCTATCACAGTCTATAATTATAGCTTGTTTCACCAAACCCATACTTGAACACAATATCTGGAACAAAACTGCTTCCTTGCTTGCATGAGTGGTTGCCATGTATTATGTCTCTTTATTTGAAAGAGCCACTACATATTATCTTTTAATCATCCAACTGACTGCACCTCCAAATAGGCTAAACACATACCCACTTGTAGATCTTCTTTGGTCCACATCTCCAGCCCAGTCTGCATCAAAAAAAGCACGGATGTCCAAAAATCTATCCAATATTGGTCTTCCCTGGTAGCACAAACCATAATCACTAGTGCCACGCAAATATTTGAAAACCCGCTTCACTTCTATCCAATGCTCCTTCCCTAGTTTTGACATAAACCTGCTCAATACTCCCATTGCAAGTGCAATTTCTGGTCTAGTACAAACCATTTCATACATGAAGCTATCCATTTCACTTGCATATGGAACATGAGACATATCCTCCTCTTCTTCTTGTGTCTAGGGACATTGTTCAACATATAGCTTTACACCTACAAGAATAGGAACCTTCAATGGTTTACTATCATGCATATTGAGCCTTTGTAATATTGTCTCGAAATACTTCATCTGGTTTAACCAGAGCTTCCTCTTTTCCCGATCTCTCTTAATTTCCATGCCCAAAATATAGTTTGCAGCACCAATATCCTTCATGTCAAATTTTGAGAACAATTGGGTCTTAAAATCTTGGGTAATTTCTTTGTCATTTCCAACCAGCAACATATTATCCACATACAAGACCAAATAAATAACATGGTCGCCAATTAGTTTAAAATACACACAATGATCCTCTTTTCTTCTGGTGAAGCTGACTCCCCATACATAGGTATCAAATTTATGATACCACATCCTTGGTGACTTTTTTTAACCCAGACAAAGACTTCTTTAACCTGCATACCAGTTCTTTCTTACCCTTCACTGCAAAGCCTTCAGGTTTCTTCATGTAGATCTCCTCTTCCAGATCCCCATGCAGAAATTTTGTCTTCACATCCATCTATTATACCTCAAAATCAAATGTAGCAACAACATATAAAAGTAATGTAATAGAAGTAACCTTGGCAACATGAGAAAAAATATCACCAAAATCAATTCCCAACACTTGGGAATAACCTTTTGCTACCAACCAAGCTTTGTATTCTCCACCTTTCCTTCTACATTAATATTCTTCTTAAACACCCATTTTCTCCCGATGGGTTTCCTTTTAGCCAGCAACTCCACCAGATCCCATGCCTCATTTTTGTGCAAGGATGCCATTTCATCAACCATGGCCTCCTTCCAGAGTTTTCCATCCTCTAAATCCACTACCTCCCTAACAGTTCTGGGATCATCATCAATCATAGTTAAAGCAAAATTTGAACAAAAAGAAGATGGAATATACCTTTCTGGATGCCTTATTTCCCGAACTTATATTCTCATGGATGTATTTTGTGGTTCTTCCTCTTCTAAATCTTGTTATGTTGTAGAGTCTAATTCGTCCTCCTTTAGCTCAAAATCCATCTTATCAGGTTCCTTTGGTAGGAATTCATTTTTAACAACATATTTCACGTCTCTAAACACCAAATCTTGATTGTACTCAACCTTCCTTATTTCTAGGTTCCAAATCTTGTAACCTTTTAAACCATGTTTATACCCAATAAAGATGCACCTTTCACATTTATTATCCAAATTGGTCCTTTTCTCCTTTGGAACATGTACATATGCATCACATCGAAATACCCTCATATATGAAAGAGAGGGTTTCTTATCAGTCCATACCTCATGTGGAGTCTTATCCTCCAATGCTGATGAAGGTGATATGTTAACCAGGTAACATGCAAACTCCACTCCCTCGACCCAAAAATCTTGTTCTAACACGGTACCACTGAACATGATTCTTGACTTTTCCATCAACGTTTTATTCATTATTTTTGAATTTTTTTTTTGCTGAGGTGTGTATGGAATAGTCTTCTATCGTGATATACCACACTTCTTACAAAACTCTTCAAATTCCTTCCTGCATAAGTCTCCACCTTTATCTTATTCTCTATCTAGTTTTCCATCATAGCCTTAAATTATTTGAATATGTCAAAGAATTCAAATTTCTTCCTCAAGAAATATATCCATGTATTCCTTGAGAAGTCATCTATGAATGAAACATAGTACATAGAATTACCTAGTGATGGAATCGACACAGATCCAAACAAATCATTGTGAACAAGCTCTAATATCTCGTTCGCCCTCTTAGCACCACAAGGAAAACTCACCCGATTTTACTTCCCATATACATAATGTTCGCAGAAATCAAAATCCAAAGAGAAATTACACATACCTTCTACCATACCATTACCATGCAGTATCTGAAGGCCCTTCTCTCCAATATGTCCAAGCCTTTGATGCAATATCATGGTCTTTTATCTAGAGACTACTAGGCTTTCTGCAACATTTTCAGGAACCACAGAACTGTTGCACCCATCAATAATAGTGCTACCCTAAAGCTTCTACATAGTTCTAATCTAAACTCCCTGCATAAATACCAGTTCTCCCTGAACCATCTTGTAGGTATCTTTCTCCAACATTTTTTTTACACCCGCATCATCCATCTCGCTTACAGAAATCATATTTTTGGCCAATGCGGGAATATGTAGAACACCAAGAAATGTTCTAATCCTTCCACCTTGCATCTTCATATTGAATTTTCCACATCCAACGATTCTTTCCTTCCTATAATCCCCTAAGAATACATCACCACCATCATACTTCTCATACTCGCATAACCACTCCCTATGGGTAGTGAAAGTGAAAGGATGCACCTGAGTCAATAAACCATGCCTCATGATCTACATGTGTATTTGAAGAAGAAGACAAATAAACATCCCCACCTTCATTTGAGGTGGTTTTTTCCTCTACAGAAGGAGCATAATCAAATCGCCTTCCTTTCTCAGGAGCTTTTGATCTATCATCATTTTTGAAGTGACCTTCCTTTCCGCATTTCCAGCACACTTTTACAGGTTTTCCTAGAGATTTAGATCTCCCTCTAGATTTACATCTTCCACTCGAAAACTTATTTTTTTTTATGTTCTAGTACCTTATTCATATAGATAAGGCATTTCCATTCTAGCCCTCCATATTTCTCCATCTCATTTTCTCCGACAACAAAGTTGAGACAAATTCATAAAAATTCAAGGTAGTTGTATTTCTACCTATTGCAATAACCATATTATCCCACGAATCTGGCAGAGAACACAAAAAATTGATGCACTTATCTTCATTTGATATTTTAATATCAACAAATGACAACTGACTTACCACAGTATTAAATGTGTTTAGATGCTCTATCACCGAGTGTCCATCCTTCATCCTCAGGTTATACAGCTTTTTCCGCAATAACTATTTATTCACCAGAGACTTAGGTTGGTACAAAGTCCCTAACTTGACCCACGAATTCTTCGTCATAGCTTCTGTTAGTGTCAGTCTAGTCACACTGCCATCAGTGATCAAAACTTCTCTTTTGCATTTGCATATTAGGTGTCTCATACCGAATAAATTTCACCATTCCGCTAGGTCATGGATTCATTGATGGTAGTAGTTTTTTATCAGTTTTCCCTCATGAGGTACTTGCTGATTTTCCTTCCCATGGTCTTCAGTCATTAGTCACTTTCATTTCCAAAATCATATCAGTAGGTCATAGGATTGGTCTCATTAGTCTCTAAGGTCTCACCATGGTCAAATTAATGAGTCAAGTGTCAAATAAAGATCAGCAAGGCCATGAGGAAGTCAATAAATACAAATTCACAGCACCAGGAAGATCAGAGATATCATTTATTCATTTTGATGCAAGTTTCACCTCAAAACCATACTTTGAGGTGAAAGCATAATACTTTGCCCTTCAGTCACAATTCAGAAGTTGTCATCTCCGACAAGATCATCACTCTGCCTTTCAGAGAATTTTTTCACAGCATGTTCAGCATCAAAAATGTTTTCCAAGAAGATCCAGCAGAAAGAGCCCGGAAAGAGCTTTCCAACGGTATACTACACTCTCAAAACTAACTTCTGGATTGAAATTTATGCTCAAGTGAAGTAAAAGCCCTTATATCCTCATATACCCCCTTTTTCCCCATTCTCCCTTAAACTTTGTTTTATTAAAGTTTTATTTCCCTTAAAAAACCCCCCTTTTCCCCTTTCTGATTACATAATCGCATTATAATCATTGAAAAACACTTATGCGCTTTATGCCAAACCATTTCCCCAATCATACCTTGTAGAACTATATAGTAAACAATATCGAATTTTATTGTAAAGTTCCGCACCTTAACCACTTCCCATTTCCATCCCCGCCATGCATTGTAATAAACTTTATTATAAAGTTTTATATTACATATAACCCGCTGTAATCGCATCCCCTTATTTAATCGCAATCGAAAATCTTTCCAATCGCAACACTTATTTGAATCACTCCGATCGGCTCATCGCAAATATTTGCGATGCGATCGATCGCATCGCAAGATCCTCCAATCGCAAGTCCTTCTCAGCTCCTCCGATCGCACCATCACTCCGATCTGCCTAATCGCACCATCCTCCAATCGCATAATCGCAAGTCCTTCCCTTTGATCCTCCAATCGCGTCCTTCCTCCGATTGATCACATCGCAAATTCTGTTCTCCTGATTTGCGATTGCGATTACCCCCACTCCTGATTTTCGATTACGATTAACTCCCGGGCCCCACCATACGGTCTATCCGCCCATTCATTATAAAACCCCTTTTCCCTTTGTAAAAGTCAAAATTTCATTTGTTTAATTTAAACAAAGTTCGGAGATTTTATATGTAACATTCCATCCCACTCCCTCCCCCGACTCCGATTTCCGATTATGATTCGTACCCCCGGTCCCACCATTGGAATTCCTCCGCCATTCATAATAAAACCCCTTTTTTCCTTTGTAAAAGTTAAAAAAATATTCGTTTTGTTTATACAAAGGCCTTTTCTCCATTCGCATCGGAAGTTTTATTTCATATATCACTTCGCTCGCCCTGCTCCATTCCGATTGTGATTACTGTTTGTTATATTATTTCTCTGCTCCCACTCCATTCCGATTGTGATTACACTAATATATCCCTCCGCCGGTTCACTCCGATTGCGATTTATGTGGGTCCCGCCTCCTTTCCCTTCCTCTTTCCCATTTAAAATTGGCTTCCCTTCACAAGAGCATGCAATTTCATTCTGTCTTCTTTCAACGACAGTTTATTAAAAAATCAGAGAATAATGGAAAGCAAAACGTCAAAGGCCGAGAAACCAAATTGTAATAGTCACATCTTCAGTGATGATTCGAGAAGATCCATGCTACAGGGTTCCGCCTCCTCATTGGACATCTGAAAATTTCAAATGAAATAATGTAACGCAACTCTCCCTTTATGGAGAGATTTCTGGCTCTTGGTTTTCCATCTTCAGTTATGATTTCTCCTCTTTCCATCGATTTGTATTCCCACAAACATCTGTCTATTTATGGAAAATGCTAAATATTTGTAAGGGCTAGACAGTCTGAGCCCTGAAAACTCAGAAGTAGGGGAATAGTGTGGCAGTGAGCTATGTGCTCCGTTGTACAGTTTGGAAGGGAATTAATAAAGTGATGCAGCTCTGATTTGTCGGATTCATGTGGTATGAGTTTTAGCATATGTCTTCTCTTTGTGTTTCATATGTACATTGTTATGTTGCAACATTCATTCATAAACATTTCCAGTAGAATGTTTTCAAGTTAGATAGGTAGAATCCATTTTATATGCTCTGCCTTGGGAAATCATTCATACTCTGTGTGTTTTCTTCTGTTTGAAAAGGATTCATTTATTATGCCCTTTTCAGCTTCTCAACAGTCTTTCCACTCCATCTTATTTCAATTTGATTGCTAAATCTCCTGCCTATCTTTACCCATGAAATATTTTGTGTCCTTGATTTAATTTCTCAGCTCATGTTGTTCTTTGTCCCATACATCCCTGAAAACTCAGTCATTTATCAAAACCTTTTCACATTTATATACCTAGCCTAAAATCAGTTCATTATTGTGTTATTGGATATCTATTCTACGGAGAGAGCCCTCTCCTGTCCTTGTAGGGCTAGCTACAAGGCTAAGTGTGGTTTAGTTGTTACCCTGATTTTCCTTTTTCAGCCTGAGGTTCAGATTGGGTGCTAACATCCCTGGTGACCATGATGGGGACAACTAAAAAATTTTGCATAGAAGATCCATCACCCCAGTAATATTTTTCTTGTAAAGTCTCGATGATGATATTTCAGAGTTTTCTAGGCTGATATAAATATTGTACAGTAGTAAGTTGACCACACTGGCTTCAATAATATATACGAGGGCTAATCCTGATCCAAATCCTCCCCCTGTGTTTGAAAATCCAAATCTTATCCCAAGAATAGTCAGAAGACAAGAGGGATCGCTAAATCCTAGACCTATTCTCAAGTCCCATACTTGGCCCAGTGAGTGGTTTTTTGTAGAAGAGATTTCTTTTGATGAGAGTTTTGAGCTTTCTTTGTTTAGAAATAAGTTTGAAACTCCACTTGAAGACACGGTTTTAGATCCGGGGTTTCTTGTAGATATTGAAGTTCAGAGAGCAAATTCTTCCATTGATGACTACATTTTGAATTCTCCTCTGTCCATCATTGTAACTAATATTCCCAAGGTTCTAGAATCATTAGGAGCAGCATTGCCTCCTCCTAATTCATCAGCATCCCCTTCAGTCAACTCCCAGTTATCATCTCCTCCAACAACACCTCCCCCAAATCCTGCAAATCCTGTGGTAAGTCCACCCAGAGTCATGGCTGCCCGGTATGCACCCTTGCTTTTGCCTCAAGTTCTCAATGATATGCCTGTTGATTATCAGAGTAAAATTCCTATCTTTGATGCCACTCAGGGCATTATAGCCCAGCAGCATGTTGATAAGATGAATGACCTTTTCGACTTGCATGAAGTAGAAGAAGAGAATGTAGCTACCAGGTTGTTTGTTCAAAGCCTCGAAGGTGAAGTTAGAAAGTGGTTTAGAGCTTTACCAGTGGGCTCAATTCGTACTTTACAGGAGTTACACACACAGTTCTTAGACCGGTGGGAGGTGAAAAAGAACCCACTCCAAATTCTGTCTGAATATGAGAATATCAAAAGAAATGCGGGTGAAACTATGCAAGACTATTGTTTAAGATTCAATGTTGTGTACAACGCTATTCCGGCTAACCTAAAACCTCCTGTAGATTCAGCCTTGCTGAATTTTTTGGATGGTTTTGATGCTGATATGGCATATCAGATGTGTGAAAGAGATCCTCCGTCACTTGAAGACATGCAGAAGATTGCAGTAAGTGTTGAAGCAAATCTGCTGGTTAGAAGAGCTCGAGCCAGAGCTGAAAAGAAAGTCGTAGTGAAAGAGGAAGCCTCCCCTTAGGACATCAAAATGGACACACTAATTCGTATAATGGAAAGGATGGTTGATCGATTAACGATTTTGGACAGACCGGAACCCCAAATGAGAAATCCAAATTTTAGAGGATAGCAGCAACCGCAATTCAGAATTAGACAGAGATAATAGAGGGCGCAAGACCAAATGGCACCACAGTAGCAGATCAAAACTCCATTGCAGCAGAACTACGTGTAAGGGACTGACTCAGATGACGATGGTCCCCTGTTTGAAACCAATCATTTTTTCACAGCTGATGGTGCGCCCATTTTCCTCACAGAAGACGACGAATACATAGTGGCTACTCCAGACATTCAAAGGTACGAAAATTTCATTTTGGCCAATGACGTGGTGTTAGAAGAAGAATATGATGACTACCAGAGAGGGTATATGAACGCTCTATCAGCCCAACAAAGGCAGTATTCTCTGAGGAACAGAAACATCACAATCAGTCCCATTCAAAAGAGAAAAGAACTCCAAATGAAGGACGAGGCACAGAAGAAAGGAAAAGAGTCGGTCAATCCTTCATCTAGCAAAGCACCTGCAGTTACTAATACAGTAAATGGAAAAAGCCAGCAGAGCATAGCGAAGGATCAAACAGAGAAGAAGGACCCTCCTATTAAAGAGGTAGAAAAAGCTCCCTCCATTAATTTAGAAAGTGAAATTTCCAAGTTGAAAGTGTTTGTGCCCTTGACCGAGTTGGTGAAGAATAGTGTATATAAAAACTAGGTGTCTAAAGTCTTGCAAATAGGCCCTCTTTCTGATATGGTTAATGTGGAAGATGACCACCCTGAACTTATTTTTGGTCCAGCCACACAGGATTCTGAAGAAAATGAAGTCCCCCCCTTTTACCTAAGTCTTAGATTGCATGAGTTTATCTTGCATAACGCCATGTTGGACTCCGGGGCCTCGCATAATCTGATGCCCAAAGCTGTCATGGAGAAGTTAGGCCTTGATGTTACTAGAAAATACCATGACTTGTATTATTTTGACTCAATTAGGGTCCATTGTATTGGTCTCATCAAAGATTTAGTAGTGTCTTTATATCAAATCCCAACCAAAAATTTCTTGATGGATGTAGTTGTTGCTGATGTCCCACCACGGTTTGGAATGCTTTTATCTAGGTCTTGGGGTGCAAAACTTAAGGGAACCATACAGCTTGAATTCTCTTATGCCACAATCCCTGTATTCGGCCAGTTGACAAAGTTATATAGGGTAAAGAAAATGAAATATATGATTACTAGCAAAGACAAGCCTGTAAACCATCCCATCAATGTAGTGCACACAGATTTAGAGTCTTTTGTCTTATATTCAGATGGTGGTTTAAATGATGATAATGTTCAATTGGTACAAGTGGATGAAATACCTGAGATTTCAAAGAATCTCAGAGAGGTCCTCAAAAAGTAAAAGGACAAAGAAGTAAACACTTCTGAACCTCCTGCCTGCCAACAGCAAAGAGACATTGAACAGCCAAAAATCAGCCAAGGTAAAGAAGAGAGAAGAAAATTTCCAGCACCTTCAAGAAGAAGAAGAAGGCCTGTGGAGTATGGATTTTGATGGAGTTGTTGGTAAGGATGGAGCTGGCATTGGAATATGGATTAGGAGCCCTGTTTTTCAACCTGAGAAGGTTCCAAGTAATGTTAGAGTGTGTGCTTATAAGCTAGCTTTTGATTGCTCTAACAATGAAGCAGAATATGAGGCTTTGATTGCAGACCTCAAAATTTTGAGGAAGTTGAATGCAAAAAGGATTTCTGTATATGGCGACTCCGAGTTAATAATCAAACAGGTGAAGGGAGAATACCAAGCCAAACATCCAAGATTTAGGGCATACAAAAATGTAGCCCTGGACATTTTGAAAACATTCCCAAAATATACTTTCACAGCAGTGCCCCGGATGCAGAATCTGATTTCTGATTCTCTTGCCACTACTGCAAGTAACTTGAAGATTCCAATGAACTCCAGCAATAATTTTGAGATCTATGTCAAACATAGGCCTGCTATTCCGGAAAATTTAAGGTATTCGCAAGTGTTTTGGGATGATAATGAGATCAATTCATTTTTACAGGGTGATGGAAAATTCAAGGACACTCCCATAGAAGGTGAGTATGCGGTTGATGATCAAGAATTGGAAACAAACCAGATGGACATATTGCAGCTGAAAGATAATGTAATTCCTAGAGGTCTCATACCTCTAGAGGAGCTATTTGATCAGGACGATGTGGCAAAGAATCCAAGCTTGGTGCCCACGGAGAAAGGAGTTAAAGATGTGAATCTCGGAACACCTGACCAACCTAAGTTCGTGAAATTGTCAAAGACATTGTCACCTGAAGTGAAGGAGAAGTATGTGAAGTTGTTGTCTGAATTTTCTGATGTATTTGCATGGGATTATTAATATTTGAAGGTGTATGATAAGAATATAATCCAGCATATTATTCCTATCAAGCCGGATCAAAATCCATTCAGACAGAAGCTGAGAAGAATCAATCCGAAGCTGCTACCATCCATCGAAAAAGAGGTAAACAGATTGTACAAAGCTGGTATTATAGTCCCCATTAAATTTTCTGACTGGATTTCAAATTTGGTCCTGGTATGTAAGAAGACTGGAGAAATAACGTTGTGTATAGATTTTTGGAACTTGAATAAGGCTTCCTTAAAGGATAATTATCCACTTCCAAAAATGGACCATATTCTGCAGAGAGTAGTTGGAGCATCCAGGATGTCACTACTTGATGGATACTCAAGCTACAACCAAATCATGGTGCATGAGAAGGACCAAGATAAAACTGCCTTCACAACACCCTGGGGAACCTTCTAGTACGCCAAAATGCCTTTTGGACTAAAGAATGCAGGAGCTACTTTCCAGTGTGCAATGGACATCGCCTTTGCCAATGAAAAAGATGTTTTTCTCGTTATTTATTTGGATGATTTGACAGTGTTTTTAGGATCAGAATTATGTCATCATCATTGTATATACCATATCATTTTTATCAGAGTTCAGAGTACACAGTCATTGAAGTTTGGGGCCCGAGGCGAAGGATATAAAGCTTGGATGATATGTGTATGGTGTGGATTTATTTCAGTTTTCAGTCTTAGTCTTGAAGTCAGTGTCAGTATGCATTGTGTCAGTTTTTCATTATTTTTGACTCCATTCCCAATGGATAAGGCTACTTGGTCTACGGTGTTCTTGGCACCTCCAAGGAGCTACCATCCCCATTGGAGCCAATGTTAGTGTCAGTCTAGTCACACTGCCATCAGTGATCAAAACTGCTCTTTTGCATTTGCATATTAGGTGTCTCATACTAAATAAATTTCACCATTCCGCTAGGTCATGGATTCATTGATGGTAGTAGTTTTTTATCAGTTTTCCCTCATGAGGTACTTGCTTATTTTCCTTCCCATGGTCTTCAGTCATTAGTCACTTTCATTTCCAAAATCATATCAGTAGGTCATAGGATTGGTCTCATTAGTCTCTAAGGTCTCACCATGGTCAAATTAATGAGTCAAGTGTCAAATAAATATCAGCAAGGCCATGAGGAAGTCAATAAATGAAAATTCACAGCACCAGGAAGATCAGAGATATCATTTATTCATTTTGATGTAAGTTTCACCTCAAAACCATGTTTTGAGGTGAAAGCGTAATACTTTGCCCTTCAATCGCAATTCAGAAGCTGTCATCTCCGACAAGATCATCACTCTGCCTTTCAGAGAATTTTTTCACAGCATGTTCAGCGTCAAAACGTTTTCCAATCAGATCCAGCAGAAAGAGCCCGGAAAGAGCTTTCCAACGGTATACTACACTCTCAAAACTAACTTCTGGATTGGAATTTATGCTTAAGTGAAGTAAAAGCCCTTATATCCTCATATACCCCCTTTTTCCCCATTTTCCCTTAAACTTTGTTTTATTAAAGTTTTATTTCCCTTTAAAAACCCCCCTTTTCCCCTTTCCGATTACATAATCGCATTATAATCATTGAAAAACACTTATGCGATTTGTGCCAAACCACATCCCCAACCATACCTTGTAGAACTATATAGTAAACAATATCAAATTTTATTGTAAAGTTCCACCCCTTAACCACTTCCCCTTTCCATCCATGCCATGCATTGTAATACACTTTATTATAAAGTTTTATATTACATATAACCCGCTGCAATCGCATCCCCTTATTTAATCGCAATCGCAAATCTTTCCTATCACAACACTTATTTGAATCACTCCGATCGGCTCATCGCAAATATTTGCGATCCAATCGATCGCATCGCAAGATCCTCCGATCGAAAGTCCTACTCAGCTCCTTCGATTGCACCATCGCTCCGATCTGCCCGATCGCATAATCGCAAGTCCTTCCCTTCGATCCTCCGATCGCGTCCTTCCTCCGATTGATCACATCACAAATTCTATTCTCCCGATTTTCGATTGTGATTACCCCCACTCCCGATTTCCGATTACGATTAACTCTCGGGCCCCACCATACGGTCTATCCTCCCATTCATTATAAAACCCCTTTTTTCCTTTGTAAAAGTTTAAAAATTATCTGTTTTGTTTATGCAAAGGCTTTTTCTCCAATCGCATCGGAAGTTTTATTTCATATATCACTTCGCCCGCCCCACTCCATTTCGATTGCGATTACTGTTTGTTATATTATTTCTCCGCTCCCACTCCATTCCGATTGCGATTACACTAATATATCCCTCCGCTGGTTCACTCCGATTACGATTTATGTGGGTCTCGCCTCCTTTGCCTTCCTCTTTCCCATTTAAAATTGTCTTCCCTTCACAAGAGCATGGAATTTCATTATGTCTTCTTTCAACGGCAGTTTATTAAAAAATCAGAGAATAATGGAAATCGAAACATCAGAGGCCGAGAAACCAAATTGTAACAATCACATCTTCAGTGATGATTCGAGAAGATCCACGCTACAGGGTTCCGCCTCCTCATTGGACATCCAAAAATTTCCAATGAAATAATGTAACGCAGCTCTCCCTTTACGGAGAGATTTCTGGCTCTTGGTTTTCCATCTTCAGTTATGATTTCTCCTCTTTCCATCAATTTTTATTCCCACAAACATCTATCTATTTATGGAAAATGCTAAATATTTGTAAGGGTTGGACAGTCTAAGGCCTGAAAACTCAGAAGTAGGGGAATAGTGTGGTAGTGAGCTCTGCACTCCGTTGTACAGTTTGGCAGGGAATTAATAAAGTGATGCAGCTCTGATTTGTGGGATTCATGTGGTATGATTTTTAGCATATGTCTTCTCTTTGTGTTTCATATGTACATTGTTATGTTGCAACATTCATTCATGAACATTTCTAGTAGAATTTTTTCAAGTTAGAAAGGTAGAATCCATTTTATATGCTCTGCCTTGGGAAATTATTCATACTCTGTGTGTTTTCTTCTGTTTGAAAAGGATTCATTTTATGTGCTTTTCAGCTTCTCAACAGTCTTTCCACTCCATCTTATTTCAATTTGATTGCTAAATCTCCTACCTATCTTGCCCTATGAAATATTCTGTGTCCTTGATTTAATTTCTCAGCTCATGCTGTCTGTTGTCCCATACATCCCTAAAAATTCAGTCATTTATCAAAACCTTTTCACATTTATATACCTAGCCTAAAATCAGCTCATTAGATATATATTCTACGGAGAGAGCCCTCTCCTATCCTTGTAGGGCTAGCTACAAGGTTGAGCGTGGTTTAGTTGTTACCCTGATTTTCCTTTTTCAGCCTGAGGTTCAGATTGGGTGCTAACAGCTTCCCCAGATACATTCAACAATACCTAATATGAGATACACAATCGTATTGTGCTCTTTTCCTTCCAATCCAGCTTTTCTCAGTCTTCATCTGACATTGTGGTTGGTTTAGTACCTGGATCTACCGTGATCCATTGATCTTTATCCACTATCAGATCCTCCATATTGAGCTTCCACAACTCAAAACTTTGACCGTTAAATTTATCCATCTCTATATTTCCATTTCTTGCTATCTTCATTCACCACAAGAATCAATCCCGTAGATCTCCTGCTGAACAGGGTCTACCACAAGCCCGAGAAAAAAACCCCCTCAGTAGCAAAGGCGTCCCCTTAAAGTTGAAACAACTCTAATATCAAATATAGGTTTTAACCATGTAAAATATAATCTGCAAACAAATTATTATAAATAGAAAATAAATAATAGCGAGAGCATAAAACATAAAATAGATATACAATTAGGACTACCAACTTGATTTTTCATTATATTCCTTTTAGTGTTAGAACACACACACACACACATATATATACGTTGAATAATTCATAAACCCCAATACATTAACCCTAGATTATAACATAACCGTAGTTTCCTTGACCATATCTACAAAATACTAGGGGAAAAAAACCATCATGCCCCAAAACCATGTGCAAACCCATGCACAAAACCATTAGAAGGTCCACCCACATAAAATAGGGTAAAAAAAAAAAAATCCTAGACAGCCTGCACTCGTACAAGGCCCACCCCCGTGACCCCCCCCCCCCCCCCAAATCCCCCACGCGTGTGACTATTCGTGGGAATAATATAAAACACACCCAACTAGACCATGGTCATGTTGTTTATTTTATGGCAATAGGTCATAGATATGTTTTTTTTATTATTATCATGATAAAGATATTGAATTATTGATGCATATGATTTATAAGTGTGTTGGAACGCTAACATGACTTTTTTTTCGCAACAGATGTCTCCATGGTAAACCATGACCCTGAGTTTGGGTTATATATTTTTTGAAATGGCTAACAATGTTTGTTTTTTAAAACACCTCACAAGCAACATTAAACAAAAGAAGGCATGGTGATGAGGACCATAATGGTTGAATATAGTTTTGAACAATCACAACATGGAAGTGATGGGGTTGAAACTAAGGAACGAGAGATATCAGTTGGCCAAACGGGAGGGATTCATTCCCTAGACTAGATGAAACACTTAAGAGACCTAAGGGATGTGGTGAGAAGATTTGAGGCTGAAAATGAGAGATTGGTAAGAGCCCAAGAAAGGCAAGCAGAGATCAACACAGTCATCCTACAAATTTTCTAGGATTGGTAGAGGAAAAGGAAATATGAGAGGAGAGTGAGTCATAGGGACACAAAAAGCCTTTAAGAAACAAAAGAAAACACCAATGGAGTATATGGTGGCAAGTATAGGAAAATTCACGGGCAAGGAAGTGAGGACACTATGTTAGGAGGTGAATGTTTTAGCACTCCAAGAGGAGGGACCAGCATGCAGGTGTGATAATATAGTAGACCATCTAAATTGGTTTCCCAGAGGCAGCACCATTCGCGACATCACCATCACTCAGTAAGAAACAAAAATGAGAAATAGCATATGCCCGAAGAGTTGAAGAGGGAAAATACACCTATATTTGATGGATATATGAAGAAGGAAGAGGACACAGAAGCATAGTTTTTGGGAATGAAGAAATGTTTCAGAGTACATGACTATTTTGAGAATATGAAGACTAGGATTTCCTCATAAATTTTGAAAGGGAATGCTGACATATGGTGGGAAGACTTGAAGAATGTTAGATCCATTACAAAGAAGGCTCTGACTTGACAGGATTTTGAGGAGATATTTAGAGAGGAATACCCATCTGAGCAGTATTATGATAGCAAAACAAGTGTTTTATGAACTCAGAATGGGCTAGTTAACCAGTGATAAGTATGCCACCAAATTTCTCGAAATTTTGAGGTACATACCATATCTCAAGGATAAGAAGGCCAATATTCAAAGGTTTTTCAGTAGGCTACCTATGGAATTCAAAGATAAAATCCAACTGTTGGAACCCCAAACCCTAAAGGATGATATCAAGAAATTAGGACACTGTTATGAAAAAGAAAGAAATAGACCTGAGATCAGAAGCAACTAACAAGCTAAGAAATGCTTGATGTAATAATATTTAGCCTAAGGAAATCCTAGAGAAGAGGGAAGTAAAGTACCCATCTTAGACACAATAGTTTCAAAAAAATCCAAATGTTGCTAACAAGAAAAATGTGTAGCAACAAATGATAGAAAAACCCAATTTTTAAGGCTAAGAACCACTCAGGTGTTGGACCTGTGGTGGGGACCATAGAAGAATATCTTTCCCACATCAACAAAATGTTGGACCAAAGATCTACAACACCCAAGAGGCAAGCGCAGTTGGTAAAGTAGCTTGGAGTATGCCTAGAGTTCATGCAGCAGTGGATAATCCCCAAGAATATCACCAAGCATCCATAATCGAGATGGAAGGAAAGCTACAACAACAAGTCATTTCCATTTTGATTCATCCAGGTTCCAATTATAGTTATATCGTTCCAGAACTTATGGAGAAGTGTGGATTGGGCAAGGAGTTACATCAAGAACCTTGGTTATTTTAATTGGAAATATGCACAAGGAGAAGCCATTAGGTAAGGTCATGTGCGATTGAGCTCAGTAGCATGGCCATGATATCCCACTTTAATGCGTGACCATTCCGTGGGTATGCCTTATTATTGGGCATGGATTGGTTGTAACTACACCGGACCAAGGTAGATTTCTATGAGAAAGAAATATATTATAGGATGCTTGGATGAGCAAGGAACAAAAATATTGTTTCAAGGCAAGAGGAAACCCATATTAGTGACGTTGATCACTGCTATACAAGAAAAATGCAGCAACAAGAAAAAATACATGTTGTTTGCAATATAATTTTTCCAGAATGAGGAAGATGATAAAATACCAAATGATAAGGAGGCTAAATTACTTCAAAACTACCCTATTTTTCAACAGTATGCAAAATTTTTTCTAGTGGAGGTTCCTGGACTTCCTCCTCATAGGCATATATATTTCTCTATTGAACTGGTGCAAGGAGCAGCACCAACATCCAAGGCTCCATATAGAATTAGAAACCTAGAATTGGTTGAGCTCAAATTACAGTTGAAGGATATGCTCAAAGAGGCTCACATAGGGCCAAGCATGTCTCCTTGGGGTGCACCAGTACTGTTTGTAAAGAAGAAAGATGAAACCCTTCAATTGTGCATTTATTACAGAAAAATCAATAAAGTAACCATTAAGAATAGGTACCTATTTTATGGAAATCAAACCTATGGATAAGTATGATTTCCTTAAGTGTGGTTGTGCACTTATAACAACAACAAGAAATATATATGAAATTTTCCTTAAAATTAATAGATAAATGGAAGAAAACCTACCTGTAATCTGTTTTCTTTTCCTCGCCTCCCTTTGTCACGTTGTCACTCTCAATCGAACTAAACTCGCTTGATTCACCCCTGGAATGGCAAACAGATGACTGAAAATGACATAAAGACAATACGATATATTCAAGTGAAACGAGTTGAATTGATTAAATTCGTAAATACACATATAACATCATTGACACATGCCTTAGGAAGAGTACAACCATTTGATCGATTCGATGTCACTCCTCCAACTTCAATCCCATCTTACTCACACCCAACATCATCAATCCAGCAACATAACATTACATGCACAATACCTCTAAGATCTGTGCTCTCACCAACATAAGTCTACTTAATACAAATTCTTGCTCCTTTGTGCACTATGATCAGTGATCTATTTATAAGTAGATGAAGGTAGTTTGACATAAATGAATCATTGAATGGCTTTTCCAAAAATGGGCGAAGAGGTTTCCTTGTTCATGGGAATAGGAGGATAAGAGTTTTAATGGCTTCATGGTGTCCATATTTGAAGCTATCAGATGAGGTGAAAGATGGAACAACTTCTAGAAGCCACTAGAGGTTGGGAAGATTCCAAAAATCTAATGAAAAATTCGCTCCCAATCAACCAATGCACTCTAAAGTGGGCATAGATCCTCTACAACACAGCCTTGCATGGGATTAGATTCTCTGCAAAGCAGTTATTGCAGTATAGGGGTGTGTTGATGGCTCAATAGGGAACTTCAACTGGCATCTAAGCAGTGAAATTTTCATGAAGGAGAACCACTAATGGGATGGCTTGTTTAGGGCATGTAGCAACTAGTTTAGAGTATGAAAAACCCTAATGGATATTGATCTATGTTTTGGGATGATGCCCAAATTGACCTATAATAGCTGCCCCCTAAAGCATGAAGTCAAAAATGATAATGTTGATTGATTTTCTTTACGATGTGATGAGTAGGATCTGAAGCGGACAGTGACCTTCATCAATTAAAATACATTACATCATGTTATCTTTCATCTTGGACATGAATTGTTGAGGGAGGCATTCCCATACTTAGCACATAAAATATCATAACATCATAAATTCGTCTACAGATATAGATCCATGATAGGATGACCATCTGTTTAATGACCATCGTGCGGATGATTTTGTATTACTCCTGAAAGCGCAGCCCGGATGGATGAAACTAGATACAGGGTCTTTTATCTCCTTCACTCGATCGCTTAAAGTATGAGTCTATCCATGTGAATATGTGATCTGAAGTTGAACATGGGAAGACATCGTCTTATTACCAGCCAATGATGTAAGTTGTTAACAGACACGAGAGAAACCACCGTTGATGATAATGGCTCTCACAGTACTGCAGTACATTCTGTATGGTGTGAATAGATGATTTGATGTCGAACACCGTATAAAGTCTTTCGATCGAAGGCCTATGATGTAAACCTATTGCCGGAAGGGAGAAACCTACCATTGATGTAAGAAAGCTCCAAGGAATTGAAAGGTTGTTTCTAATTCAACTTCCTAAATGATGAGCTGATGTCGACAGGAAGCGACTCATCGCAGGAGGGCCTTGATGTTTCCCCCATCAACGACAGAAAACAGGAGTAATTATTTGAGAGACAAAATGTGACTAATGAAGCAATGTTAGGGATAACGGTCATGAAATGAAGGTTTATGAGTATTGCAAAGGATGAGGAATAATTGAGTGAATTCTCTTGAACATATCAACGACACTGAATGAATTGGTAGCATTTGAACCAAAAATGAAGTGATGGATGGTGTGATAGGCCATAGGTATGATATACCGTCAAGCTAATTACCCGACCCAAAAATCACAGATATGAAGTGAATAAGTGTCATGTTCAAGAGCAACTTGCTACAATAAATTTTTTTATCCCTTTCCAATTTTCCTAGTCATTGCTGACCAATACCTCTTTATTTTTTAACAAACTTGAGGAGGGTAACATATGCTTGATACATAATTCCACCCTTCGATTGAATCCATCGCTATTTGATGATTCAATGAGTCTAGCCAAGGTGAAACTCGATCTTGTCATGATGGAAAATTACGTCGCTATTTGATGCTTTAACGAGTCTAACGACAGTGAAAACTTGGTCCTTTTTAAAGTTTAGAGAGTTTTAAAAAGGGAATAAAAGAAAAATCCACAAGTTCGTTTTTGTATAATAGTCCCTCAAATCTGAAAAAGCATAAAATAATACCTGAGAGAACCTTCTAGCTATGTTTGATTAGGCTTTTCCTTTTTCGTAAACATAATCTATCTCAGTCTGGAAAAGGGTTAAACTTATACTGAGTAGATGTTGTTTCAATTCCTTTTACGAGCTTGAAAGGACAAGTGCTCGACAATATTTTCATGTTTTTGGAGTCTAAAAAGAGATGAAAGAGAACTCCAGGGGGGTTCCTTTTTCATGTTTAACAAAGCTCGAAAAAGTGATAAAAGTGTGATTTGAGTTCCTCTTTCATGTTTAACAAAGCTCCAAAAAAAGATAAAAGTGTTCTTTGTGGTCAAAATTTCATTTCACGATCATGCACGACTAACTCACTGTAATTAGTTGTAAACATGCTCAAAGAACCATCAAATGGATTAACAATACCTGTTTAAAATAGTGAAAATGGGTAAAAACCATAGTCAATTTATTAAATATGCATAAATTAATCAAAAACACTATTAAAATAAGAAATTACCAAGTCATTTTTACCATTTCACATTTACCATTCAGATTTTAGTGCTCTGAGCCTATTTTACCCTCGAACTTCAGCAGCTAATTGCGATAGATTCTGTGGATCATTTCTCGTGTCATCCAGTATAGGTAGTAGATCTTACCTTCCTTTTTCTATTGGTTTCATTATTTTTCAATTTCATGAAAATTGTTTTAGTATTTTGGGGCTCATAGGGTAAATATACAATGCCCTAGGACCAACACACCCTTGGATGTAAAAAAGTGTGTTGCAGAGAGGCTGGAAAGAAGCCCAGTTCCTATGAAATGCTTTGTCTTCCACTTAGGAGTGTGTTGGGCGCATTTTAGAAACTTGCATCTTGTTTTCTGCCCAAAATTTCTCAAGTTTTTTGCATGGAATGGATCCTAACTAACCCTGTGGTGTGGTTTTATACTTTGATTGGATCATAATGTCAATTGCATGGCGAGAAAGAGAACATGAAGAATAGGATATGGTTGCCCTAAATGATCGTGGCGCTGTGAAAGCCCTCAAAGACTGCGAGTTTCTCAAGTACTTCATATTGTCAGGGATGAGGCAACACGTGGAACTATTACAGTTCTTGATCCATTCATGGGACCCGGCACAACAGGAATTTCACATTGGGGAAAAAAATCTCCCAATATTAGTTGATGACATTTAATTTTTGACAGGTTTGTCAAGATGTGGTGCCCCCATTTCCCTTGTGGGATCCATCCGTAGAGGTGAAACATTGAAGGACTACATTCGACAGTTTTTTCGACCAGGAACTGAGCCTAGAAAATATGGAAAGATAAATATCAAATATGTACATGATGTGACTTTGCAAATGCTCGTATTCACTATCGCAAATCTAGTTGGCAGCATGACACTACATGTCGCGAATAGATCATACATGCAGTATGCGCTTGAGTGTCTCTAGCCAAATGTGTTCAACTGAGCTGAAGCAGTACTCCTTCAGATGAAAGAAAATCTCACCAAGGTAAAAAGTGGACAGACCAAAAATTTCATCTATGGGTCAATCTTGATCACTTTTGTTTTGGAGCGAGTTCCATTGATTCAGCCAAAGCATGTGACACTGGGATTAGCTAGTCCTAAAGATCCATGAATGTAATGGTGGGTTGAGCTGATGGCTAGAAATGTTGGCCAATCATCAATCTCATTTCCACTACATTCTATAGTTGGCTCAGAAGACATAATATATTTATAGAGGAGCATCCATATGCAGGGATGGATTTCCACAGAGATCCATATTTGATTTTACCAACCGGTGCTAAATGGGGTGCTATAGGTAAAATGTTGACCATGTTTTTTTTATTTTTTGGGGTTTTTAACATATTTTTGTGTTTTCTGATGTTTCCAAGACTAAACTAAATATGTTTTATGTATTCAGATTTAGGTATCGTTCGACCAGTGGTTTATGCACAGCAGGCGGGAGAACCAGCAGAGAGGAATATCAGGAGAGCGGTCCTTCAGGATTTTGATTTAGCCCAGACTCTTGCTAAGTTGCAGTAGCATGTGGAGGGATTGACTCTTGGGATACCAAATGTCTGGATTGAGGAGTTACCTATGATGCTGTAGCACCATACCATTGGTGTACCTAGCCTTTGGATGAGGCTATTGTGCATGATAGCCCAACTAGTGACCTGCAATCATGATCATCACTAGGTCTACTTAGATTATGTTGTGTTTGTATATATTTTGAGGTCAGATGACCAACATGTATTGGACATTATTTTTGTAAAAACTTGATATAAATCTATTTTACTTTCAACTATGATTATGTGCAATCCTATTCAATTGTATGATGTGAATTGAAAATCTATCTTTACACATGTTGCAAATGTCTATTTAAAACATAATTTGCCAAATAATCTACCAAAGTGTTAATTTTTTTGGAAATGTGTTGATATTGAATGTAATCAAAATGTCTTTCCAAAATATTAACTCTCAGGAACATGCAATGATTTGTTGAATTTCAGACAGTATAAACGCCACTAAGTTGTAGTACGACAAGTTGTGAGTCAATCCTGATGATGATACGAAGAATTCCAAGTGAAATGGAATCAGAGAGGAGTTTGATCAACCCGCTATACTCAAAGATATTGTCGTCGACCAACCAATACAAATCCCTTGGAAACTCACTAACTTGCCACTTAGAGCGAAGATGGCCCATGCTGCAGAGGATAGATACTAAGTACTGCGAATAGCACCATTGGAATATCCAAAAAATGGTGTAGAAGATTCCAACAACTGAAAAAAAAGCAAATTGGATTGCTAACCACATGAAAAACTCTAAAAGACACAATGCAACACACACACACAATCAAATCATATAATACAGTGTTTACTACGCAAAATAAAGCATAGTAATGGTTAAGATACAACGTATTTTGAGGCTGCGATGATGGAATCCCATCATAATCTACCAACTCGCAGGCACCCTTAGCCTAAATGAGCTTGAAAATGTAGGGGTCATGCCATAATGGCTCAAATTTCCATGTTCCTATCTTATCATCTTCCTGATCATAAAGCAAGACCAGGTATCCTTCCGAGAAGGTACGAGGCTTGACATTGTGGTCATATTGCTCCTTAATTCGTATCTTATTCACTTTTTGGCCAATGCAGCTTCGCGACACGTTCCATCTAGATGGATGAGATCTAAAATACGTTCCTCTTTTTCAAAAGCGTCAGGTAGCAGGTCAATTGCAAGTTTCAACAATGGTATTTCATATTGTATCGGTAAGATAGCTTCAAGACCATGAACCAAATTAAATGGAGTAAATCCAGTTGCATTTCTCACTTAGGTTCGATATCCCCACATATCTGACTACAGGATCAAATTCCAGTTTCATTTATGAACCCCAATCATGCGTTGAAGCATACGCTTAATAATCTTAATGATAACTTCAACTTGTCCATTAGCTTGTGGATAATAAGGGGTATAACTATCATGAGACAGTCCTAACTTGGCAGTCAACCCATCCATCATGTGATTGCAAAATTTTTTTCCATGATTTGTGACTATTGCTTGTGGTACACCGAACCGTGTAACCACATGGTTAAAAAAGAACAATGTTTTCTATCCCACGTTGTTGAATGTAGGCATTGCCTCAACCCACTTGTTAAAATAGTCGTCAACGATAATAATATACCCATGCCCCCCATCCGAGTAGGGGTTACATGTCATGAAGTCAATGCCCCATTTTGCAAATGATCCATCAATGACGACATGATGCATTGGTGTTGGTGGCAAGTTGATTTTATGATCAAATATCTGGCAAGCATGAAAAATTCTAACCGAGATAATGCAGTCACAAAATATGGTAGGCCAGAAGTAACCAACACGGAGAATCTTCTACGCAGTAGCATAACCAGAAAAATGTCCACCACATGCACTAGAGTGGCAATCATTTAAAACTTTTTCTCTCTCATGTGTGTGGCACCTATGAAAAATCATATCAAGACCACGAAGATAAAGTGTATCTCCGACGATCAGATAATCTTTGGCTTGGTATCAAATACGTCGTTGTTGCAAGCGGCAGGTATTGGGCCGAATATTTTGGGTCTGGAGATAGATGATGAAATATCCATACTACAGGTCATATGAATCGATCAGAAACAAAGAATCATCTGGAATTGATGGTTCTGTAGTAGGATTAGTGCTACTCGAAGGAAGGTCACAAATAAGCTCAACAAACACCAAAGACATCTTTGACTTGGATTTGATGAATTCCAAATCAAATTCCTAGAGAATGATGATCCATTTTGAATATATTCCCCCTATCAATTGACGTGATAGAATGTACGTCATAGGGTTGCAATCTGAAATGAAAATGGTCTTTCCAAGTAGGATGTAATGGCAAAATCTTTGTATAGCTTGAATGGTTGCCAAAGAAAGCTTCTCAACATATGTGTACTTAACTTATGTATCATTGAGATTACTACTCAAATAATAGATTGGATGTTCAATCACATCTTCTTCTTGGACTAAAACCATAGCAATGGTTGTATCTGTAGCGGCAATATATAGGAAATAATCACTCTGATAATTTGGGGGATAGATTAATGATGCTCGTATCAAGGTATCTTTAATAACACCGAAGGAACCTTGCGCAAACTCATCCCAATGGAAGGGAACCCCCTTTTTTAAGAGTCGAGTAAATCCTTTAGCCATTTCGGAATAGTTAGGAATGAATCTCCTTAGAAATTTAGCCTTCCCTTGGATTCTCTGTAACTGAAGCAGATTGGAAGGAGAAAGAAAATCAAGGATGGCCTGGACCTTCAATGGATCAAGCAGAATTTTGTCTTTCGATATGAAGAATCCAAGAAAACGACCAGAATGAGCACCAAAAACACATGTGTGTGGATTGAGGTGTATTTTATAATGACGAAATCGTAAAAATATCGCTCTCAAATGTTGCGGGTGCTCATCCCATTTTCGTCAATGTGCAAGTAAGTCATTCAATTTTGGTTGAACAATGTGTTTGATGTCATGAAAAGCATAATTCATTTCCCTTTTTAATGTTTCCCCAATGTTCTTTAAACCAAAATGGAGCTTTCGATAAGCGAATGTTCCCCATGGACAAATAAAAGTGGTTTTATATTAGTCCTCTGGGCGAATATTGATCTGATTGTAACCAGAAAATCCATCCATGAAAGAAAATATTTCATGTCTGGGACATTCATCAATAATTTTCTTGATAAAGGGAGTGGGATAGTTGTATTTTGGACAAGAATGATTAACATCCTGATAATCTACACACACTCTAATTGTACCATGTTTCTTCATGACAAGAACAATGTTAGAAACCCAATCGATAAGCAGAACAGGGTAAATGAATCCAGCACGCAAAAAAATTTCAACTTCTACTTTAATGGAAACAAATTTATTAGGGTGAACAGGACAAAGGCATTGTCGCACCGACTTGACATCAGGATACATTTTAATCTCATGTTCAATAATGCTAGAGTCGATACCTGGCATCTCCTCATATGACTAAGCGAATACATCTCAAAATTCACAAAAAAGAGTGTGGTAAGTGTCATGTTCAGATGGAGAACAAGACACACTGACATGACTATTTTATACAATACCTGGTTTCGTCGAAATATCGATATAAATTGTTTCTTCGATATTTGATGATTTTCACTCAAAATTGACGACATGGATAGGAATAGAATTCATCAAGAAATCAAAAAATATAGGGTGATATAGTTCAGTTGGATTATCTTCACTATAATTTGGAAGATGGGATCATTGATGTAATGCTTCCCATGGTTCTTCTTCCAACATCATGGATTCCATAATGCTCTCATCAGTCGAGAATACTCATGTAAAAGGGTCAGAAGAAGTACCAAAATCCAAAGAACGATCAACCCAAATGATCAGTGACAAAGTATTTGGATTAGCCGCATAAGCCAAGAAAATTGATTGCTATGCTAGCTCAATTAGACTTAGCGACATGATGTCACCCAACCTATATATTTCAGAATCATTGAGAATCTTCCTTAAGTCAGACGAAGTGGAAGTTATCATATTGCAAGTCTCTATATTTGTAATTGCCGATGTCACAAGCGACGGTAATGAAAAGGTGCCCATTAGGGAAGGATCCTTAAAGAGTCCTGCACCAATGTTCTAAAGAGAAGGTGTGAGTCCGTTAACAAACAGAACACTTCCAGTTGCCAGGGAACCAAAGGCGAATAAAGAGAGTTTATCAATTGTTGTGATACTTACTTTATGGGGGAAGATTGTACGAAAGTAAGTAGATACTACCGTAGCCATAGCGTAAACCCACGGTCTTCCAAATAATATATTGTATACAAGGGGTTCCTCAACGACCTCAACTTCAACAGTAACTGATTTTCCCCCTAGTTCAACTTGCATGTTACTAAGAATTCCACAAGGCTTATAGGTACGACCGTCAAAAGATTTCAATGCCGTAGGTGATTGTGACAAAGTCGGCGAGACAAGTGACTTCCAGCAACTCATAGACATGATACAAGTAGATGTACCTTCATCAATGATAGTGCAATGAATGAGACAATTCAGGACATGTACTTGAATCAAGAATGCTAGTTGTGTTGGTAATTGTGGCACACAACCTGCGTGATTAAAGACTACAAGATTTGAATCTGTCGGATCGATCCCACTAATCACGGAAAACAAAGCCTTCTTTTGGGAGGGAAAATTATAAAGAACCTCAAGCGCTGACATAGCAGAAGGTGACTGAGCCGTGTCTTCTAATACATTATAATTTTGAATTGCACGAGCTCGAGGGTTGAATTTCGATTTACGAATTACTCCCTTTGACGGCTTTATTGTTAACTCTAGAATGATAAGTGGTGAAGCCAAGTCATATGAGGTCGAATTCGAAGGGGTAGGTTGATCTGTAGCCTGATCATTTGATGACGACAATGGATTACTGTAATATTTACTTCGATTTGACACCAAAACATCAGTTTTGGGCTTAATGGTGGATAGCATAAACACTTGTGAACTAGAAGAAAGTTCAGTAGCAACCATATGTGATTCTGGGTTTGAAAAAGGATTTGTCAACACTACAGATGTTGCATAAGTCTTAAGAAGCTTTAGGAATTATGAGAAATGAGGAAAATATCGTGTAAAATTCTCCTCACTACATATCAAGCAAGGGTAATGAGGTTTTTGAAAATAATTGAATGAGTCAGATGATTTCTCCTGCCAGGGTGAATTTGATTTCTTCTTATCTTTCCCCTTCTTCCTATGTATAGGTTGCTTGTCACTTTTCCTTTGTTAGATGACATGGCATGGATTTCAGATAAGATGCAATGCTAGATGCAATAGGGTTCTGATTTGAAACAACAAGTGTAGAACCAGATGGTCAACTTGCTGCCGGAGCGCTAGTAGAACCAATCACACCATCATCAGAATGAATTTCCTGACCAAATGGAGCAGGAGGAACAATAAAATTTGTTTACAACGCATTTGGAATCTTTTCATAGAGCGTGCAAGACTAAGTGTAAATTAAATCTAGATACTGGGCATGAGAAATTACTTGCTCTTCAGTGACAACACCACCTTTGGCCACATCCTCGGTGATAGATGACGACAAGGACTTTATAAACCACACATCTAAAGGCTGATCATGAGCAAATGTTTTAATAATTTTACGACGATGACGCCACTCATGTATATGATCTGATATATGAGTAGCAGTGTTCTGTTTAAATCTGTTCAAAAGTTTCGTTCCAGTTTCATATCTGATGGGTAACTCGAAGTGGGTTAAAAAAGTAGTGTCTAAAGCTGTAAAGTTATCAAAAGAAGCTCATGGTAATTCAATGTACCACTTCACAACCAGACCCATAAGTGTTCGCTAGAAAATATGCAATCTAACATAATCATCATTTAAGGAATTAGATGAACACCATAAACGATAAGTCATGACATGCGTAGACAGGTCTTCTCCAGAATTTTTATTGAATTTTGGAATGTCTGACGATAATTTATGAATAATCACTAATCACCAAATAAAATAATGAATGGGATCATTGGCAATCCAGTTTAAATTGGGTAAATCTAACATTGCAACAAATGGAAACCATCGATTAAGGTCAGGTTGAACATAACCAGGATAAGATGGAATCATCTGGGAAATATGTCTTTGCATACCAAAAAATGGATTATGTTGTTGGTAACCCATATATGGCTAAGCTTGTTGACCAGGAACTTCATAAGCTTAATACTGTGGGAATGGTTGATGTGGCTGCCATGGGATCTGATAAAACAGTTACCCGCCAGGATAATTTGGACCCGATTGTGAATAGACAAGGCTAGTAGAAGCCTATGACAAAGGTAAACTAGCATGTGGTTGTAAAATTCCCGATACATATGGTTGTTGAATACCATCTTGGGAAGACAGTATCTGTAGACTCGAAACTTAAGGGTTAGGGGTTGAAGGACCTGCTTGAGTAGACTGACCAACAACCATAGAAGAAATGACAGGCATAATAGGCATAAATGCAACAGGTTGAACTGGTTAATATTGATACACAACCGTTTGTGGCTGAACAATAAAAGTAGGTCGCCATTGACAAACAAACATTCCATCATATGTTTGACCTAAAAATGATGGAGTACTGCCATATGGACCCAAAATCTATGGCCCGCCAACATATGGAGTATAAGGATATTTCACATACTAACTTTCATATGATGGGTATCCATCATATAATGGATAAGATAGACAATAATTGGATGGACCGGACTGATATTGAGCTGATGATGTCAATAAAGGACCAGGTCGTTCATTACTCATAATAGATGAACCAAATAGAATTCCAGATGATGACATCGACGAATTCCATGTACTAGAGGATACACCAGAGTAGGTTCCATTTAAAGCCTGGTAACATAGTGGGGGGCGGAAACATGAAGTTGGGTTACACTTTTGTGAGAATCGGGGGCCGAAAATTTTTTCCGGCAATAGTTCGTCCGAACATTTTCTAAAGTTCGGCCGAAATCTGTAATAGTTCGGCCAAACTTTCTTAGAAAGTTCGGCCGAACTCCTGATTCGGGGGTGGAAACATGAAGCTGGGTTACACTTTTGTGAGAATCAAGGGCCGAAATTTTTTTTCGGAAATAGTTCGGCCAAACATTTTCTAAAGTTCGGCCGAACTCTGTAATAGTTCCGCCAAACTTTCTTAGAAAGTTCGGTCGAACTCCTGATTCTGTTTAGATTGACTGCACACTGACGGCGCGGGAAAATAGAATTTTTGCCTGAGATTGGAAAACCGGCAACAAAAGTTCGGCCGAACTATGAGTTCAGCCGAACTTTTACTTTTAAAATAGTTCGGCCGAACTAATTCCTATAAAATAATCGCCCGTGAAGCTATTCTGGTTACCGGTTTCATTATTGCTCGTTTTTGTTCGCGCGTTTTTGTTGTTGCTGCCTGCTCGTCCTGGTTGTTGTTCGCGTGTTTTCATTTTTGCTGCCTGCTTTCATCGGGTAAGAGTTCTGCCTGCCTGCCTGACGTTGTATTGATTATACTAGTTACCACTGTTATGATTATAACAGAATGCCATCACTAATAACTAAGAATGGTTAAAAATGTGTTACATATGGCTTATATGACCGTAACAAAGCACCTATGAAAGCTGATATCAGTACTCTTAGAACTCTTATCCTTACTGATGACTCTTTTCACTATTAGCTTAGAACTGATACCGTTAGTATCCCTAATGAAGCTTATCCTAGAATCGAGTGTTATAACTTTTTCTTTCAGCATGAAAAATACAGCTGGTGTATATAGTGTACCAGGGCACATATCAGTCCTCATAAAAACATTTTGTAAGACGTATTTAAAAAGTAGTTTACAAAATTTTTCCAAAAACAAACAGTCATTCTATCCTGTTCAAAAATAACGCAACAGTCAATACATATCTTAAGTTTCCTGTATCAAAAATAATTCAGATTACATAATTCACGAACAGTCAATAGATCACAGATAAGTGTTCCTCCCAGAAAATTAGCTTCTACATTTGCTTTGTCGATACTCATTAGCAATTTCTCCATGATGCAGCTTCAGTATCACGTTAATAGACAGTAGAGATTTAGTTGAACTTCACCTTCCCTTTGGCGCCGGGTCCATTTGAGTTGAAAAACTCATAATCCATTACAGCAAATCTGCCATTTAAGCCCCTTTTTGATGGTCTATTAGCTTCCAGGTTGTATTGAACCTATATGGGTCAGTTATACAAATCACTTAGCTTACTCGTATAGTATATGTAATCATGTATAGTATATATAATGACTTACATTAGACTAGTACGAGCTTACTATACACCTCTTGCTTCGTATCACTGATTATAAGAACACAGCTTCATCATAGAGCTAAAGATCACATGGTAATCATAGTAATATAATACGGCTTAATACAGGTATACAACTTACGGTATTTATTAGTTATGATATGCAATTAGAACATACGCTTGTTCATAGCTAATAGATAAGGTGTCACTTACTCTACAGGTTATGATCATACCACTGTATTGGCCTAATCAATGACACACATAATACTAGTCTGAACAAGTAGTAGTGATTATTAGTCATATACATGGATTCAACTCTATGGATTAACTAGTTTCACCTCTTACATTACCCTTACTTCTTGTGACGTATTTATTACAAGCACTTTTATTATTATAAGTAAGCAGCTCTTATCCTTTTCATTATTGTGGAAATACTTATGATAAACACTTAGCACACTAGTAATAGGGATCTATCATATACACGTAACTCTTGGTTAAAGGTTAAAGGTAAGTCATTCCACTCAATGGGATTAGTACTTATAACAATCCTTACATGCAGTCCAAGTAATGAGTAATATGCAGTTTACATAGTCTACTAGTCTAAACGTATGTTTCCTAATCATCATGTTTGGTTTCTACATAGAGTATGATGTTAGCTAAACTAATGGCAATCAGAGTTCCATGAAGAACATTAATCCTTGTACAAGTGAGCTTATGACATGTACCAAAGTAAGCAGTAATACTAAGCTTATAGGGTAGTTATGGTTCCATTACCATTACCTTTATACGAATATGTTATACGTTTCTACAAGGGATACTGAATACAAGATAAGCTAGGATAGATCACTAGTCAATGGTACTCATTCATCTTTATCGAAACCAATCATAGTATTCATGTTACTTACTCTTAATGGGCTTGAAAGGGCATTACATAGAACCCATGCTTATACGTATTATGTATATAAATCATTAGGCTAATGCTTAACCCTTTGATAAGCTTACATATCTACTAGCTTAGTTTATGCAACTATACCAATGCTTTTATTCGATTAGTGGATAGAGCAATTCCCATAAGATAGATGATGAAGTAACATAAGCAAGGATGAAAGCTTATATACGATACAAGCTCTTACATAACACATGGTCTCACATGAAGAGTTCATAGTGATGTGTCCAAGTCATTAACCATCGTAATGGGGTTAAGTATAGATAGCAAGTGTAATCATAAAGGTTACATCACCATGTTCTACTCATTCTTATATCACTGAGAGATATAAGCGTAATCATAGTATTAGATACACCAAGCTAATGGTATACTCATATCTACTGTTCTATTACCATTGAATGTATAGAGCTTTGATATGCTTGTTATTACTTACGATTTCATGAAGCTAACTAATCATGAGAAGCTTGTAATGTTCGTATATCTAATGATAAGGCAAGGGTTTCACATACGATAAGCACTATGATTCCCGTTACTTCACCTTTCTCAAGCTCATATGGGATTGTAAGTTACGTATAAGTTCCAAGTTATCGTATTGATTAAAGCTAAGGTAATGATGCAACTATGATATCACTCATACCAGCTTGTTGTGTTTTCCATATCTCTACTTAATGGCATTGGTTCTCATGGTAACCTTATATGTCACAATGGTAATCAAAGTAAGCTCACTCGGCATGACCTATGACAGTTTCAAGCTATAACCACTTATAAGCTATTAGGTCAAATACGTAAGCATTTATATCCATAATAGAACAATATTTATATTGTAATGAATCTAAGTATATGAGTAACATATGAGCTATATGCCCTTCCATATGTGTGCCCTATGCATTTCCCTCTATTCCATGTCCATATCATACGTGAAATACATGACCCAATATGAGAAAGTAGGCAATCAATGCAGCTAAGTAGTACTATAATCACCTTATCAATCATAACCTATAACCTTATGCTTACACCTTGTTAGCTCTATATCATAGGTCATATTAGATATAGCTATACTGTGAAGTGTTCCAATAACTCATACCACTAATAGCTTATACTTCCTAATTATGGGAATACTAGTAATAAAGCTTACCTTGTTATGGCTTATATACACTATTCCAGTCATATCTAGTAATCAATAGAGCTCGTAATCTAAGGATGCTTACTTATACATGAGCTCTCTACAATGGCTTTAACACAGTGATTCGTAGGATGGATAGAACCAATACCATTGACTACTACTAATGTGATATCAACTACACCAGTCCATGTGTTCTACATAATGAGTATTAATAAGCTTACCAAGTGCTTATCTCACCAGAGTAATGGTTGTAATTGATTATGTATTAGTATGCATGTATTTACAACACATATTGAATAGGTAACATACCAGTATTGAATCACAAGCTATCCTAGTAATATGAGCTTATTAAGATATGGTAATTGTACTCATTAGGTACAAGTAATCAGTATTCATTACTACTTACTAGCCATTGTACTATCCTAATCAAACGAATAGGGTATAGTGTCACACATATCACATAAGTACAAGTTTGGTACTCATTAAGCTACATACTCATCTAAATAATGGTAAGAAAACCATGCTTTGGAATAGAGTCATTACATTAAACCAATCACGTTATATGTGTAATCTATATAAGGTATGTGATAGTAAGCTTATGGTGATAAAGCCTATTCTATAAACATAGGTAATCACTTACATAAGGATAAACAAGAGTTGTAATACTTATAGTAATAACATGAGCTTTACACTTATACTGTAATCTCTCTAAGCTCTTATCTCATTACATAGGTGTGACGTATTCTCCCTAATAATCATATTGTATATATATACAACCATATATATTACTCTGCTTCATAGTATAGTGAGTAATCACTACTTATGGAGATGCTTATATAACGGACTCTTCAATTACCTATGTTTCTAGCTTATTAATAATATAAAACACTATCCCTTATAGAGATCTATCAACCTAATGAACACACTACTTCATACGTACTTAACACTGATAGTTGAGTCCATATCATGTTTCTTACTCTATCTATTGCCTCTGAGGGTTATCATCTATCGATTCCCCTTGTATAAAAGGGTGTCAACTACAGCTAACAGAAAAACAAAAACCCACCACAAATTCGTATGATATCTCACAAAAACACTGTGAATGGTGAAATAATAAACAATTAGTGACAAACAACTCACATATGTCCCTTTTACAACACCATAGATAGCCAAAAGAAATGGAAATAACCTAGGGAAATAAGCCCAAAACCACCATAGACATGCACAATACACATAGGTGTAGCGCCCACTAACAAAGTGGGCCATATCCATCACATAAAAAATATAGATGTGACCAACCTATGACTCCATATTTTGTAGACCAAAAGGATGACAAGTACCCTGCATAAAACAAAACTAGAATTTCCAGGAAATCACTATACTAAACCCCAAAAAATACAGCCCAAAAAATACCATTTCAAAACAAAGAAAATATGTTATCCCTGCCCCTGAAGATCCCAAAAAGTGACAGTAGAAGGATCTACGAAACAGTTCATACAAAAAGGGACATCAAAGTTTTTACTGTCAAAGTAACAACACATATTAAACCTGAAATATGAAAACACAGCCTCCCTGAACTCCACTGTACTTAAATGATGGGGACTGAACCTTCAGCTTGAAGACCCTGCATGTTATATAGCTGGTAATTAATCTTTCCAAAAACAGCCTTCAGCCCCTGCTTTGACAATTCATCTGCAACAATATTCTTTTCATGATATATATGTTGATAAGTAATACCTGCAAAAACAGTTTTTAAATTTTCAATTCTGCAAAGCCAATATGAAACCTCCTTATTTAAACCTCCTTATTTGCACATTCATATTCAACAATTTTTTATGAACAAATGACACCAATTGTGTCGAATAATTCAGTCAAATTTAATGTATGCATTGTATGTTCTGAAGACTCCAATGTAATGGATGTGTTGTATGTATTTTTTGCTTATATATTTTTATGTTGTTTGTCATAGTAATGTCATATAGTGTATGAAGTTTTAAATTGTTTTTAAATTATTTTTATTATGTGTTGTATGTGATTTTGATTGAAAATGTTTCTTTTTTATTTATTAATTAAAAAAAAATTATTAGAAAAATTATTGCTTTAAGCCTTAGAATTTACAATCAAAATTAGAAAATGTAATTTTATCTAAACTATTTATGAAAAGTTTAATATTGTTTGATCTTCTCTACCATGTCCTTTTTACATATATCTAGAATAATATTATTTGTACAGTTTCTCGTTTTTTGTAACATTTTACTACCATAATCAAAATCTATAGAAATAATAATCTAACATTATAATATCTTGAAATGGAGCTAGCCAACTCAAATATAGTATTGTAAATCCCTAGCTAAGTTAGATGAGGAGGCTATGTATTACATATGGTCTTGAATGAGCATTTGGACTCTTTAGATATCTAAAGAGTCCAAATGCTCATTCAAGACCATATGTAATACATAGCCTGCTCATCTAATATATAAAACTGTAATCCATGTGCTTAACCTTAACATTGACACAAATGGAATTTACAATTTTACTCACTGCTTTATGATAGAAAAATATGTGGATGAATATTGCCCACATATCCAAAGTCAAAAGGGATAGATTAAAAAGGGATGCGCTCCGGTCATCTATAAAAGACGAATTAAAGAAGCATGACATATTAGTAATGCAAATTAGATATGCGTACCAATTATGTTCATATAACACAACAAATAGATGATTCAATACAAATGTCACATATAATTCATATTTATCTCATGGTCCTTCAACTTAAATTATATATCTAGCATTACATTAAGCTATAGGAGATAAATCAAAGAAGCATTTGAATGTAAATTAAACATGTGTAATAATTATGCCCTTTAGTTTAATAAATAGATAATAATTTGCAAATTCCATATCTAAGCTATATTTCATCTAAGTAGCTTTCAATTTAAACTTATATCTAATGTTAAATTATATAAAAGAATAACAGTAATCCAAACTTCAAAAAAATATTTAGAACTTTAGTATAAAATGTGACATATAATTTTCCTGTGTGGAAAAACATAGTTATTGAGAGTTCAAAACTCATGCATTTGAATAGAAAGTGGGTATACAAATGAGCAAGTAGTTTTTTTCTAGAAATGAGGAAGTGAAGGTTGATAGAGAGCCACACAAAATTGCAAATTCATACCTTAACAAAATTGTTAGATCCTTTTAAAGAAAACGTGTCATATAATCAACTTTCATCGAAATATATGATAAACTCAACCCAATTTTATGAAAAATAGTATACCATTTTTTACATAATTTCACATAATACAAATAGATAAATTTTACTTAAGTATTGTTATAAAGATTTAACTACCCATCGAGAGATGGCCAAGTGATTGAGACAAGGCATCATCACAATAAAAAACCAAGTACAAATTGTAGTAATCCTAGAATCAAGCTTTACATAAGGTAAAATTGGGGAACTCATGATTTGTACTATATATGAAAAACATTTACCCTTACCAAAAAATATATGATAAAAATTGACAAACTACATAAGCTTAAGCTTAAGGGGATATAATCCTTCTTTCCTTCCATATAGATAATGAAAATGATTGTTCCAAGTCTCATGTTTCTTCTCATGTTATTTTATAAACCTTGATTGGAAATAAAAATAGGAGGGAAGAAATGCAAGAAATATAAAACATAATGAAACACAACGTAAGAAATAGAGAACATAATGAAACACACACATACATATCTCTAGACAATCAACACAATTATTTTCCTAGGAAATCCTTATATGGGAGACAAGCAACCCTAAAAAGTAATGATGCTCTAGACTCCTTTTTCCCTAGGAAATCCTTATGGGAGAAAAACAACACTAAAATGTAAACATGCTCTACTCTCTCTTTTCTGGTATGGAAAATATGTGATTACAAAGAAAGAGGTAATGTCTCTAGAGTTAGCTAAGACTTTTAGTGTGTAAGGTTGCTATAAAAACTTAACTTCATACATTTTTCTCTCTAAATTCACACTCCTAGTTGTATTTTCAACTATGGAACAAAATACGATAACACAAAATGGAACTCTTATTCCTCCTAGTGGCCAAGTATTTAACATAGCGTGATAGCCAACTAGGTGTAAGATTTGACTCTATCAACCATTAATGAGTTTTGTGATTTTAGACCTTTTAGAGTCTTGTTAAAATTCCACATGTAGCTAGCTTGCCATGCATGAGTAATGGGGCTAAAATGTCATTCTCTCGTACCATGGTGGTCAACATGATATGTCAACTTACTAAAGGCATAAATTTTGAATGAACTTCGTTTGATGTTTTTCTTGCACCATTTGATATGTCTTTAAGTGTAGAATAATGGTCAAGATTTCAGCATGAGGGATAATCGTTTGACCCCTAGAAATGTCATTTAATACCTTAAAATGACTCCAAAAGGTTTTAGACCCCAATTCTCCACCCACCATTAAATGACCCTACAAGTTGATTCTTTTAGTTTTTTCACTCTATAAGCATCAAAATATATGACTAATAATATAATTATCCAATCTAGATCATTATTTAATAATTTGTTAAAATTATGAGTAAGATATACATCATGGAATTTAAATAAATAGTGTTAATTCATTGAACACCCTTGTACATGTTCCTTGTTGATACTTTGAAAGTAATACATTTTGAAAAATAATTTGTTTATGGATTCTATTTTCCACATTCTCTCAACCATATCAAAAACCTATAATATTTGAAACCTAAGGTCTTTCCCATACCAAAGTATGTTCTTTTAAAACATGTTTTCTTGGTGATATGGGTGATTTAGAAATGATTGGAAGAGCGAAATTCCTCATTTAATATGTACAATATGTTTTGTTCATGCCACTAAGCCAAGAATTTTAAATTCAACTGACTTTTAATATAACCAACTAAATCCTGCAAAAAAAGAATAAAACAATGTATGTTAGGGTTGTGGATTCAGGCATTGAAACAACACGCCATGACATTTCAAATTTAAAAATAATGGTTTGAGTCCTAAGTAGCTTAGAATCCTATTTGTTTTCAAAATGAGGATGCACTCCCATTTTATTCTCATGATTAGGTTGTAATCATGAGGCTCTCGCTCAAGAGTGGACCTTCCCAAAATATTGTGACATCTTGTCACAAACAAAACCATCAAACTAAAAACACATCATGCAAGAAACATAGCTTGCTGACATATCATTTTTCTCCTTCAAAGAAAAAAAAAATCACATCATGTGAATATCTCCATGTACTCTTACATATTGGTGTACAAAACCATCAACCAAACACAAGTCGACAAAACATGTCTCTTCAAACAACTGACTCTCAATTCAAATAATAGAGCTCATGTACAAATTTCCATATTTGTTGCATTTAAGTGTGTCAACATAACTCTACTTTCAACATCTTGCTTCATGCAACATGCACCATACTTGGAATTTGCAAAGAAATTCATGAAACATCAAAATACATGCAAGGCCTTAATTGGATAAGAAATCTAACCATATGTTAGCAAACCATTTCAATGGCGCTTCTTTTAGCTGCACTTCATCATGTGAATCATCTTGACCCTCATCGATTATGAAATTCTCTTTTCCGTTCTTGTCGTTATCTCTTTCCACCTTCTTCAAATGTTGTTGATGACTTGTTGGATACAAAGTCCAACACTTGTCCACTAGGTGACCTTTCTTATGGAAATGAGTAATAAACAATTGCATCTTATTTTCAACATCATTTTCCTTGTCCAATGTGCCTTTGACTTTTTTCCTCATTTATTTAGAAAGTTTCAATGTGCATGGATATCTTCTTCCAACATCTATAAACATTATGATTATTCAAACCACAAAAGGAACATGTGCAAGTTATTTTATATATATTATGTGAATATTTACCATGTTTATCATAATCAAAAGCAATTTGATTAAAGGCAAATTTATACCTTGAACATTCACCATTATCGCCTTCTTGAGGAGGTGAATTTGATGAGGTAGTGGCTCTCCTCTGAATACTAGCAATGAATTCAGTGACTAGATAAAGATTTCAACATCCTCTTCTTTTACATTCTCATTAGCTACATGTTTATTAACATCTTCTTGCAAAGTGGGTGTCAAACTTTTCCATTCATCATGAACACAAACTTCACAAGCTTGAGGTAATGAACATGAAATAAAATTCCTTCTTGGAACAGCTTCATGTGCCTCCTTGGCTTTGGAGCATTCTCCATCATGTATTCCATAACCAAGACCCAAATAATTAGGCCCTTCCTCAACAAAATTTGGCTCAACTATGTCATGTACTCAACTATGTCGTGTACATGTTTGCCTTTAACCCTTTACTTTCATAGCACATTTTCATCAAAAAATTGGACCTTATTCCTCTAGTGTGTCTCTCAAAAGAACATACACATTCATTTTGAGAGGAAATTGAAGACAGAAACCAATAGCTAATTATTCTAACTAACCTTGACTAAAATGAGATAAATTGTACTTTGATACCAACTTGATTTGAATATGGACAAACTAGTTTTATTGGGCTATCTCCCTCATTAGTTAAATAAAAATGTGTTTAGGATCTTCTAAAGTTAGCCAATTGGGAAGGGGTTTGTGTCAAGCTTTAAGTGTATTTTGTGAGAAATTTATGAGTTAATTAGCTTTTAAAAACACATGTGTACAACAAATAAAATGCAAAATTTTTATCTAGGAAATTTTTTTCCCTCAATCCAAATTCCGATCATTGGACATGTAAGAGGAAGAAAGAGGGAATTCACTTTTCAAATTCTAGACCTTGTCTAAACCAAAATAAACTAGAGGTTTGGTTTTCAAATACATTCACTTATTTGGAAAAGTTCTAGCTACCAAAAGTACATATGCCAATCTACCTCCCAAGAAATCCATTTAGTGTACACCATTGGTTAGTTTTTTGTCTTCCAATATTCTTTATCAACCTCTTCTAGTGATTCTTGAAAGGTGGATACTTAAATCCTTCCTAAAAATTTGAGCTCTAAAATGAGAAGACATACAAGGTCATTTTAAGTCATTCTTCTATCCAATTATAAAAACCAAGTGAATATTTCTACATATTGATTTTTGTCCCATAAACTGTACAATATATGTGGAGTTGCCTCGCCCAAAGCGAGATGTTTAACAAACATAATAATAGAGAAACAATTAGTGACGTCACCAAAAGATGTAGCCTCTTCAAGGTATCATATCCTCTCATCAAGGTCAAGAATCTATTCACCAAAAATGTCCTATGGAAATGATGGTTTAAGAAACAAAACTAGACAAAAACCTTCAGTGAGAACAACAAAATCTAAAACCTCTTCAAGGTCTTCAATCTGCTCGTAAAGTTAAATTGTGTCTTGATGAAGTCCAACAACAAAGAAAAATTCAGTGACAACACCAAAATATACAACTTCTTCAACATCTTCTAAACCATATTCAAAGTCAATATTGTGTGCATCAAATTCCTCAGCAAGGTCATCAATGGAGTCATCAAAACGACCATTTCAAACTTCAATGCCAAAAATAAGTCGAAAGAATTCAATTTCTCCTCCAAAACCTTCTTCTCTGAGAAAATCTAGCATGATGTCGTCAAGAAATTCAGTAATTCCACAAGGAAATTCTATCAAAGTTAAAACAAATCCCTTTCATCCATATTTAATGCCTACTTTTTCAGGTGGAACACCACCAAATTTAAGGACCACAATGCCATAAAATACAACTTTACCTAATAGGTGTAGACCTAGAACCCCCAACTTTGTGTGACATGTACAATTAAAGATCTTATGGTAAGCAGTGTGAGAAGAGAGTCATGGTCACTGAGTTGAGCAAGAGAAATAGTTTGGTATGACAACCTTACTTATGATAGGTCTAGCTAGCAGATTACCAAATTACATGGTAATGGCATTAAAAATGTGAAAATTCCCATTTCACTTGGAAATAAGATGGTAGAGAAAGGTAGAGATGAAAGGAGATATCCATCTATGGTAAAGAAATCCAACAGTTCTATCAATTCCACCTTGCAACTCTAAGAGACATTGAATTAAATTTCATCTCAAGACAGGGCTTTGCGAGGACACTCTTAAAGCCAACCTTCGTTATGGCTTTGAAACACATGGTAAATATCAAGACTTAGCAACCTTATTTGCATAATTTTTTCTAGCATGGACCTTAATGTCATATCCTTCTTTTGCCTAAAATGAATGCAAATTTCCTTGCAATTTGGCTTGCGACATTCATAATTCATGCTCATGGAACATGATTGTGTTGCAATTGTGATAACATCTGCTGTATGCAGAAGCTAATAAAAAATGATCGAAAATGAAATTTTTGCTTTGTTTTTTTGAAGATTTAAGGAAAATTACACCAAGTAGCTTCCAACCTCATATGACCATCATGTCAAACTATCTCAAGATATTGTCCAAGTAAGAGCCACTTAAGCAAGCAATCTAGTATACATGACTCCAATTTCAATTAGCAGCAATGACAGTTCTAATTATGGTGCAAACATTGCTCCAGATCCTTAATGGGGCATGTTTGATGACAATAATTTTGGGAGTGAGAGAGGTTAGGTAGGAGAAAAATTCAAGGAATCCACGGGAAATTGAAAAATATATAACTAATAAGGTGGAAAACATTTGTAACCTAAGAGAGAAACCTGTTAGGAAATGGGTGAAGTTGGTATTACACACCCAATTGGACAACCTCGAGGAGAAAACATTTCTGCCACTTTATTTGTTGGCATAACCTAGTAAGTGTGATTCACTAGCATGTATTTTGTAAAGGCCTTGACCTAGTTCCCATTCAACTCCATCCACCAGGTTGTAGAGGATTCCAAGCCTAATTTCATGAAAAGTAAGTTGGGGATGATCACATTGACCTGCTTGATGACGTGTCTATGAATATTAGCTACCTTGAACTATTTTTTTGCGTAGGGAAAGAGACACATTCCCATGTATGAGCATGAAAATGTTATTTGATATTGTTAATGCCTCTAGTGTTTACTTCTACAAGTTCTATAGGCAGAGTCTGTAAAGGGCCAGGTAGCCTCTGGATCTCATCATTTATGAAAGGTGAAATATCTATTAAATGCCCCTATAGTCAATCTCTGGAATGGATCTAAATAGAAGTTCTTCATTTTAATATCCATAAAACACAACAACTTTAAGGTAAACTATGTACATGTGTCATTTATCCCACAAACTAAAGTGTATAAGTGGTAAATTTTATATCAAGTGTGCTCCCACCATGTAAAGCGCAATTTGGTGAACTTAACATTTTTATAATTTCTTTTTCAATTAAATTTAATTTCACACATGATCAATTATTGCTTTGAAAGTTGTGTTCTACATAATTTGTGTACACTAAATTACAAATTGATTTTTTGAAATCTATTTTGTGTAAATGTCGACCAATAGATATATATCATGGAGGATGAATGACGAAGATCAGCCGAATCAAATATGGAGGCTCAGGGATCAGGGGATGTTCACGGTATTTAAATATAATCTTAAATCTCCATACATGTGTGTACATGTGGAATTGATTTTTTATTAACTTTGTGAGTTAAATTAGTTTTTAATAAGTTTCATATTTTAATTTTTGGAGGTAAGAGGAGAAGGGTTTCTACTCCATCCATGGAGTGTGGCCAAGGTTCAACCGGTCGAGGTATGAGTGGTAGCAAGTTGCGGGAAGGGGGTGATATTTATTCCCCTAAAGGCCAATCAACGGCTGCTGGTTCTCAACAGGGTCATTGTGGGTCTGGTTCTCAGCAGCGTCATTCTGGGTCTAGTTCTCAGCAGGGTCATGTTGGAGAATATGTTAACCAACAACATCAAGGTTGCCATCAATTTCAATATTTTTTCATTAAATTTGTACAACTTTTTTTACACGTGTTTTTTCTAATGTACGAAATTTTATATATATTGATGCAAAGGCCGAAAATTTTCGAGCTAGTGGTCAAAATAGACGCAGGGTAGCCCGCTACATTCAAGAAGAAGGTTGTCAACCCAGCACAACTTATCTGGCCGAGATTACTGATATACCATGGGAAACCAACATGGCGGAATGCACCTTACAAAGGTGTGAAAGCCTTCATGCAAAATTGCAAAGAGATCTCGTGGCTTTGTCTCTACTTGCTGAGAGTCGACAAAGCCTTGAAATAGTTACACATTCATTGGGTGAAATGGTAAATGTGTACAGAAATCTTGGGCCAACGACCGATTCATTTGTATAACTGATGAGAAAGAGAAAATAAATAGTGGTGGGTCCCGATAAATGGGAGGACATAAAACAAAAAGTTACAAGAGAAGTGGCCAAGTCAATGTTTAATTATAAGGAAGGGCAAAAAATAAAAATGTTGAAGGTGCAGTATTTCAAGCACCCAGACAAAGCTCGTTATTTGTATGATCGGCATCTTGCGGCCTTTGGAAGGCTTCCATGGAACGATGAGGTTCTGGTTTATTTTGCACAAAATTTTTATGCAGAATTTTTTTTGGGTATGAAACCCAACTACAATGACCTTCCTTCAGAATTTTTTGGCCCGGGGAAAGGTCGATTATATGACCGTAAGGGCACTAAGCAAGATGTGGAGTTGCCTCGCCCTGAGCCGCCATTGGTGAGTCAACCGTTTCGAGTCGAAACTCTGCGATCAGAGATGGATGCGACATCTCAAATAAGTCGAGAAGCAAGGGATGTTATGATCGACAATGTTCATAGCGGATTGAGTGGAGTCGATCTTTGTTTAAATCGACAAAGAGCACGTGAAAATGCACGTGCCAATTTTTTTTATTATACAGATGAGGAGATTTACAACATGAATGTTGAAGATATCCGAACATATGCAATAAATTGTCACAATGGTTTGCAAGACCTAATTTTTCATGAGGAAGAGGGCACCGGAACGGTATGTGTTAGTGACCTTAGGGTTTGAAATTATTTTTACATATATACATGTGTACAATTTGTAATAAATACATGTGTATGTACATGTATACATTTATTTGTATGTGTACATTAATCTAACAAAAACGTATGATTATATGTTAAAACACCATTTGCAGTTCTCAGGCATGATGCGTGAAGAAAATGTTAATATCACGTTCGGGACCTTTGGTTCAAATGATGCAGATGGGTCTGACCATCATGATATGTTGGCAAATGTTAGTGTTTTTTAAGTGACTCTAAAATAAATAATTGTTGCCACACATGTACATGTATGTATATATATAATTTGATAAAATGTTTTAATAGGTACCGATTCCGTCTGATGTTTTTGGGATGGCAGTACCTTCGTCTTCCTTGGGAGATGTACCTTCTACTTCCTTGGGAGATGAGCCACAAGTATGGACAATTTTTCACAAGTTTAAAATTTATGTTTAAAAGTTATATATATATATATTCTACCTCAAAAAGTTCCATTAAAAATTGAGATATATATATATATAGAGAGAGATATCTATATTTTGAGTTATTTAAATTTTTTTGAATTTAGGTTCCTATAGAAGATTTCTTTAATCCGCGGACTCTAGCGATGGAGATAGGAACATCCACAACATTTGAACAAGTTGTCTTTAGTTCCTTTTTTTAATATTATTGAAAATACGTTTATATATGTACACGTGCATTTTCATTTGAAAGTTATATATATATATATATATATATTGTACATGTATATTGTACAGTTTACCACTGCAGATGTTCCTATGGGAGACTCTGTTCATGAAATGGAGAGGGAACCTTATGAGGTATTGCATGATTTTTTTGTTATATTTTGTTTTTTACATGAAGTTCTAGATATATATATTCTCATTCATTTTTAAAACATCAAATTTTAATGTTCAAGTACATGTGCATTGTGTATGTAGGTTTCCCATTCACAAGATAGGGCACGGACTGAGACCCTAGTAGGGAAGATGCTAGATTCGTCTTCATTTGATGGACATGATTTACAGTAGATTTGATTTCAAAATTTAGATGGTTTTAAAAATTTTTAAACTTGATACAGTTTGATACTTGTGAGATTTACAATTTTTGGACATATTTTATTACATTGTTATTATATAATTTGTTTTATTTAATTTTTGGATGGTTTCAATCTACATTTTGCATGTGATATTTAATGAAATTTAAATGTTTAATGTTTTAATGTTGCACAATATATAATCAAAAGTTTTTTAAAACTTAAAGTTTTGGATGGTTTCAATCTACATTTGCACATGTGGTATATAATGTTAAATGTTTCTATTGGATCTAGTTGAACTATAATTGGCATGGCATGTGAAGTAACGATCTATATATAATTTAAAGTTTTTTAAACTCAAGTTTTGAAAGGTTTCAATCTACATTTCGCATGTGATGTTTAATGTTTTAATGTTGCACGATATATTATCAAAAATTTTTAAAATTTTAAAGTTTTCGATGGTTTCAATCTACATTTGGCACATTTGGATGGTTGAAGTACATTTGGAATTTTAAGATTGCTTTTGATCTCTCCATGTAGTTTTGTTTGAATGAAAAAAATTCCAATAGGAACAACATAGCTTTTCAATGCAACTAACCATGTATCAATTGAGCTCTAATTGAAAAAAGAGTTTAAAGAAGTAGATATATGTACAAATTATCCCTTTAATTTTGATTGGAAATATAAATCTAGTACATATATATGTTTGTTGAATTTGGGTCAATGTCGTTAATGCACTCAAATAGGTAGCCTTGTCGATTTATTTACATTGTTGAAACTTTTTACCAAAAAATCCGACTAGTTTTTCATCAATGCACATAGAAAAACTACTTGGAACAATTAATTGTGCATTCTAGAACATATCTATCCAAGACAAGTAACATTTTTCATCAATGCACATTGAACATATCCGACCATTGGACAAGCAAATTTGTACTAGATTTTCAATCAGGATTAGAGATGTGGGTCAAATCCCACCAAAAGTCGGAGAAATGCTCCAAGTCTCTTGTCTGAAAGGAATTTTTGTACAAAACTATACTGTAGATGATTTATTTACATTGTGTCCATACTTTTACCAGAAAATCCAACTAGTTTTTCATCAATGCACATAGAAAAACTAGTTCCAGTTAATTGCATTCTAGAACATATATATTGAGTACGTAAATAATTTTTCATCAATGCACATAGTAAAACTAGAACAATTAATTTCATTCTAGAACACACACACACACACACACACACACACACACACACACACATATATATCCAATACATATATAACATTTTTCATCAATGCACATGTATAGAAAAACTACTTTCAGTTGATACTAGAGCACGTGCTTGTACCCAAACAATTTGTACATGTGCAAACACTTGCACAAATAACATAAGCAGCTAAATTTTTAGTTGAGTACTGAAAGTTCTAAAACATATTTAATCCAAAGATAATAAATTGTTGGACAATTCACTCAAAAAAATTCTAATGGAATTCCATCCTCAATAATCCGTTCATGATCAGATTTTGACATTTTCCATTTCTTAATTTTTGATTTTTTCTTTGATTGAACTTCTATCAACTTTATTCGTGCTGCACACACCAAGTGACTATATTGACAACTTATGGAATCAGGTTCATAGTCTTCGAAGTAAACAAAGTCTCCACTTTGACGAGTTTGTTTGAAAAAATAACCTTTCAGTATAATAGACCCTGTGTCATACTGAAATCCGTGATCATTATAGTCTTGTAATAATTTCATTTTTTGTTCAGTGCAACGCATCAAATAATACTTCACATTTTCATCGTTGTCAATAGGTGCAATTACAGCAAAAACATCTCTTGCACAATAAAATAAATTTAACATTTAATTATGCATATTTAAATTTATTTCTAGATCTTTAAATCATTAGAAAGTAATTCAAATGTTACCTTCTCTAACAAGATCGGAAACTCGATCACCATCGGATGATATTGTAGTTTCCTCTGATTGCATTTCTTCAAACATTGCAACAGACATTTTTCCCTTTGTATTTAGCTCTGTATGTTTTCAATCGTTCACATACATTTTGTTTTCACAAACGTCATTGGATTTTGTGTTGTCTATGCAAACATCACAAAAACAAGAATATTTTCTTTTATCCAATGCAAACACATTTTTGGATAACTTTGTTTGAATTGAATGCAATTTTCGAGTCCCTTTTATTGTTTCAACGTCATTTCCAATTGATCTATCTACGTCTTCGATTCCAATATGCCAGAAAAACCTTTATATGGAAAATTAAAAGAAGAATTTGTAAATATGATATCAAAATACAATCAAAGATAATCATTGCATGATAAATGTACAATGTTTAAAATTAGATTTCCGATATAAATTAAATTGAATGTACCTTCGCACTTCTCTTGATGGGTTTCTCTCATGGCTTAGAGCAGCGATGCACCATTGAACAACTTCTTCAGCGTTCACAAGTCGGTTTGCAGAGTGGTTCATTTGATATCTTCGAAGTACTCATTTTATGCATGCTCCTGCACCGTCATGTTCTCCTTTTCCATGGCCAATCTCAAATAAATTCCAACAATGTTTAATGCAGGTTTTCTTATGAAGACAACACAACCAAAAGAATGATCGTGCAGATTTGAATTGACCTGCGCATTCGTCTGACCATATCCAATGTTCATTGAATGTTATTCCATGATTTTTCAATGAATCATAAATTTTTCCAAAACAATGTTGTACAAAACATGTATCATGTGTACGATCGTCACTGATATAAAAGTGATATTCTGTAATGATATGTCGATTTTCACTCGTGCTTTCTATATGATCGACATTTTGTTCAGCATGTCTATATAGAATATGGACGAGCATGGAGACTTGGTCAGAATGATAGTATTCACTCTGAATTTCTTTTTGTGGAACAAATGAGTAGTTTTCTGCAAAATCAATCACTGAAAAAATGGTCCCTGGTGGAAAAAATTCACGAGATTTTTTGAATTGCAAGTCTTGCCATTGAGCTCTATGGGAATGCTTGGTGTATTTGTAAATTTATGCCTCAAACTTTCTCAAAAAATCTATCAGAAAAATTTCGTCTTCTAGTAATTCAATTCTTTTAACACTATTTGCACCTTGAATCGATGTATCGATATATTCATATCTCTTCCATTTCACTTTCATGTTGGACAATGATTGATCATTTATATCAATGCGATATTTGTTTTGAAATTTAGTCAAATGTCCACAATCATCGCATTTTTTACCACCAACACATTTCTTTTTGTAAAATAGTTCATCGCTTTCTCTTTCACATAGAATTTGAGATATGAAATCATGGCTAGTGGAAGGAGGAGGTGAATCCTTCCATATTGTTCTACCGAAATCAAGGAATGTGTCATAATATAACTCAAATTCCACATGATAACGGCAACAACAAGTGTCGCGTACGGTGATAGGTTTTACATACCATGGTTTTTGTTGAACAAAAGCATTGAGTGAAACATGAATTTGACGATTCTCTTCTTTGAACTTGTTGAATAACTCTATCTGAGTGGTTTCCAAGAAATATTTTTCATGTTCTTCGTACTGATTTCGTGCTATTCTTCTTCGCATCACATGCCTTGTAGTTGGCGAAACATGCGAATTGTTCTTCCAATATTCATATATTATTTTTTAACATTTTCTCCAAGTCTATCTTTGTATGGTTGCCTACAAATAGCTCTCCAACAAGCGAGTTCATCATTTACATCTATTTGCAGCCGAAATTTCCGATGTTTGTGCAAAATTTTTCGCGAGGTTCCCAGTGCTCGTGCCATAGATGTTACCAAATGATTCTCTTGAGTACTTGATGAAACCATTGCCATCTGTATTCCTCTACGTACAATTGAAACATCTTTCTCTCTAGATCTCTTAATTGACTTTATATCACTACTCATATTTTTTATCACATCTTCCTTCATTTTTTTATCTTTGGTTGATTTTCGAATACCCAATAGTGTCGTAGCTTCTTTTAATTTCCTTAATGATAGGAGACCTTTCAAAATTTGAGCCTGAACTGTCACCCGCTCATTTAAGAAATACTTTTCAAAAATGCAATTAACACGATATCGTATAACATGATTAGGTTTTTTATCTCCATATGTGTGAGTGTCAGCATTTTCTAACATCTCATTATCGATAGTGATTTCATATGTACATATTTGAAAAAATAGTACATATTCAATAAATAACTAAATTAATAAATATATCTAAAATTTCAAATATTTTTCAAATTAGTTCATCAAATAAAAATTAAGCTTCACATTTTACATTAGGAAAATTTTAAATATATCAATAGATCATAATATTTACATTTACATACCTGCTTCAATTTCTACTTGAGGTTGATTTTCTTCTTCAATATTTTGAGGAATATCTCTGTCTGTTTACATTAAACAAAATATTTTTCAAATTAGTTCATGAAATAAAAATTAAGCTTCACATTTTACATTAGGAAAATTTTAAATATATCAATAGATCATAATATTTACATTTACATACCTGCTTCAATTTCTGCTTGAGGTTGATTTTATTCTTCAATATTTTGAGGAATATCTCTGTCTATTTACATTAAACAAAATATTTTTTAAATTAGTTCATCAAATAAAAATTAAGCTTCACATTTTACATTAGGAAAATTTTAAATATATCAATAGATCATAATATTTACATTTACATACCTGCTTCAATTTCTGCTTGAGGGTGATTTTCTTCTTCAATATTTTGAGGAATATCTTTGTATGTTTACATTAAACAAAATATTTTTTGAATTAGTTCATCAAATAAAAATTAAGCTTCACATTTTACATTAGGAAAATTTTAAATATATCAATAGATCATAATATTTACATTTACAAACCTGCTTTAACTTCTGCTTGAGGTTGATTTTCCTCTCCAATATTTGAGAGGGCTTCTAACTTTCTTTTGCGAGATTGTCTCGTCTCTTCTCTACATTCCTCAGGGTCTCTTTTTCGATCATATTTTCTCGCACAAGTTCTTTGATTTCCCATGATAATAGAGTATGAAGCTCAAAAAATTTCCTTCAAAAAATTAGACAATAACTCATTTACAAAAAATATCACAAAAGATTTAATTTAAAAAAATTTAGTGTAAATTTTTTGCAAAAAATACATATTCCAATTCAAAACACTTACTTTAAAAAATTCGAGAGAAAAATGTCTTATAAAAATGGAACGAAGCTCAAAAGATTTACTTCAACTCAAAACAAGTACATACCTCCAAGAAATGTCTTTTGAATGTACGTCCAAGAAATTTTTTTAAGTTCAAAACATTTTTTTCCAAAATAAGGCCGCCTCCAAGAAATGTCTTCCAAAAAAATTCTTTAAACCCAAAACAATTCTTTGTAAAATCAATTTGCTTCCAAGAAATGTTCTTAAACCCAAACTTTGAAGATAATTTTTTGAACCCAAACCAAGATCTTTGTAAAATGAGATGAAATGTGCGAAATGTGCGAAAATTGTGAATCATTTCGCGGCAACTTATATTGCCGCGAAATGTGTTTTAGTAGGGGCTCCGCAAAACTTTCCGGCCGACGAAGAGTTATAGAATAGTTCGGTCGAACTTTTGATTAAAAGTTCGGCCGAACTATTAAGACGTTAGATTTAACGAGCCTTCGACGGAAAACATAGTTCGGCCGAACTTAGATTAAAATTTTGGCCGAACTAACGCGTCACCAATTACGCAAAAACCAGGCTCTGAATACAGTTCTACAACTTTGGACTGATTAAACTTCATGAAAGATTGTTAATTAACTGTCAGAACCAAGACAAGCATTTTCAGAATTGAATCTACTTTTAGGAAATATAACTTTTATGGAATTTCTTAAACATTTATTATTTTTAATTATTTTTCTAATAAAATGGGTGCAAACAATTTCTGAGGGTCATGGTGATTCAGTGAAATCAAAATTTTGTATCTCCCAAAATACATTGTAAAAAAAATTGAAAAAATTATGGTGCATTACATTGGTCCGTCGTCTCTAATGGGTAGCTTTTATATTTTTATTTTATAACTTATATGTTAAGAAATTTCTTGCGACGTGAAACATATCCAAAATACGTAGTTTTTCGTATTGGACCAGTTCAAAAAATTTAGTAATTATGATATGCATTCATTGGCTTTGTAAATATGACGAAACCAAAGTAGACTCTGTCTGGATTGTTGTAACACATTTTGTTTTTTCGAAAACACAAATTTTCAATGAATACAACATTGCGTCATAACATGACTTCTTATGAATCCTTTGATTGCTAAGAAACACACACTCAAAGAAATGCTAAGTTGACATATCAAATCTGCATAAAAAAAATTCAAAAAATAAGTAATATAAAGCTAAGAAAATTTCTCACAACTTTTATTTTTATCGCAGAATGAAATTCTACACAGAAAAATTGTTATAGTTTGCAGAAAGTTGAAGAACCGAAAAAAATGAAATTTTTTTCTCAAAAAAGGGCAAAAAGTGTAACCCAGCTTCACATTTTCACCCTGACGAACAAACCACCATTAAGATGAGACTCGGGTGTCGTTGAAAACATCGAAGATGAAGAAACTGTAGATGATGTCACAGCTGTAACAAATGGTACAGTTTGGTATGTTGTCGCTTCCATGGTTAAATAACCCAACAAATACTCTAACGAATCTATGGGAACTTGAGAATGAAAAGGATCAATAGAATCAAAGTAGGTAAAATGAGGAAAAGGCGAATATAAATGAAGCCCCAACCCAAAATGTGTGGGAGATGAAGGGGTTGTCTCTTCCTGAAGTTATTCCTTGATCGAAATCAAACAAGGTGGAAGTACTTCACTGTCAGGCCCAAGATAAATTTCATGCAGTAAATCTGCGGTAAATAGGAAGACTCAGCAGTTGTGGATGACTAAGGATCAGACGGATGCACTGAAACAACTTCTTATTGTTCAACTTCGCGATCAAGATGTTCTGGTAAAGAACAAAGGGTTCCGAATCATCTTCCAATTGAACAAGCTCCGGTTCTATATTTACCATTTCACTGGATTTATTTTTAGTGTCCTCAGGTAACTGTGAGGGTTCCATCTTGACAATCGCAGATAACCTAGGATCAGTCAAAACAACTCAAAACTCGATACTCAGAGGATCAGATGTCTCTGGTATATCAGATGATGTAGCACCAATAGCTCCAGAGGTACCGGACTCGGTAGGATAAGCACACCTTCGTCTACTAGGTGTAGCTTCTAGCGGTAATGGGGGTTTACTCGCTGTCCTACGCGAATGAAGAGGAAAGGGTTGATCTTTTTCCACAATTGCTGATTGATTTTATACAAAAACAAATAAACTAAAAGAGGGTAATGCTAGGAAAAAGGTTTACCAAGCAACTGTGAACTGCAATATACTGCCCCAATAAACCAAGGACTTATGTATGTGTAGGCAATCTCCCAAAATGTTGTCTTCAGTGTATCACACATACAAGGCGGCTGAATCAATTACCTATGGATGGTAATCAAGCTAAATTTATCCTCCCAAATATACGCGAAGGTACATGGAGGCCTAATCTGTATTAGCGTTGTCTAATGTGAAGCCGCATAGTGAGAGAATCCCCTTATAATTTTCATACTAGAACACCGCCCGATATACCCGAAATTACATGGACGAGCTCTAATATGCTTACGTACGTGGAATGACGTATCACACTCAGAATGTATCACATAAAAATACTGACAGCTACTATGTTTAATGACGCTGGAACACGTCTTCTAGCTTAGACCTATAAATGTTATCATTAATGTTACAATGCTTCCTTAGATATATTCAAATACATTTTATGTTTATCTTTCTTATCATTTTGTCTTTCAGGCTCACTGCAAGACATACTGAACATTCCTAGAATGAAATTAGAATGTGAAGTATTCGTTTCAATTTTATTTTCCATAATGAAAAACTAGCTACAAGGGATAGAGGAATCAGATTGTATGCAATCAACAATGAGCACATCTAAATTCAATTTCCCTAAAATATTCCTATGCAGCACTCACAATCCCTATATGCAAATGCATGTTTTTCTTTTCAATTTCTTTTAAGTTTAGAAGAACAAAAAAAGAAACTAATGCACAAACAATCACTCAAAACTTTCAAGAGAAATGAAGGTTGAAACAAAAATTCCTCTTTTCGAAAATAATGAATTAATCAAATGTAAAATTTAACTTTGGAACTATTCGACAATGACAAAGAAAACAAAAACAAACATTGATAAAACAAATCCAAAGTGAGGCAAGAACAGTAGAGGAAATATCGTCTCTAGAGGCAATAAATCACTCAAAACTTCAACAATAAAGACACTAAAATGAATTTGCAAAAGACAAAATATGATAGATTTTGGTTGTCATAGGGGAAACACACCCCTGAGTGGGATGCAGTGTGTTGTAGAGAAACACACTACTGAGTGAGATATAGTGCGTTGTATAGCAACACACCCCTGAGTGGGATACAATGGTTGTCATAGTGGCAACACACTACTTTTTCTAAAACACATTCAAATGACTGAAATTAAGCAGGTAAAGTCTACTAGATGTTTATGGACAAGGAAGAAACCACCAGGGATGATCCATCAATCCCTAGTATGGTCGCCAAATTTTTTTATGGATATCAAACCTACGGATAAGTATGCTTTCCCTAAGTGTGGTGGTGCACTTAGAACAACATAAAGAAAGATATCTGACCTTTTCCCTTCATCGCTCCATCACTCTCAATCGAACTGAACTTGCTTGATTGGTACCTACAATGGCAAAGGGATGACATAAAACGACAAAAATTCAATATGATCTATTCAAGTTAAAAAAATTGAATTGATTAAATTTGTAAATACACATATAACATCATTGACACATGCATTAGGAAAGGAGAAAATGTCTTTATTATGGAGTAGAAGGAAGAGTAAAACCAGTTGATCAATTTGATCTCATTCCTCCAGCTTCAGTCCCATCCTCATCACACCCGACATCATCAATCCAAAAACATAAAATTGCATGCACAATACCTCCAAGAGCTATGATCTCACCATCATAACTCCACTTAATTCAAATTCTTGCTCCCTTGTACACTATTTATAAGTAGATGAAGGTAGTTTGACATAAATGAATCATTGAATGTCTTTTCAAAAATTGGGTGAAGAGGTTTCCTTGTTCATGGGAATAGGAGGATAAGAGGTTTAATGGTCTCATGGTGTCCATATTCGAAGCTATCAGATGAGGTGAAAGCTGGAAAAACTTCTAGAAGCCACTAGAGGTTGGGAATATTCCTGAAATCCAATGAAAAATTTGCTCCCATTCAGCCAACGGACTCTAAAGTGGGCCTATATCCTCTACAAAACAGCCTTGCATGGGATTAGATGCTCTGCAAAGCAGTTACTGTAGTCTAGTGGTGCATTGATGGCCCAATGGGGCACTTCAACTAGCATCTAAGCAGTGAAACTTTCATGAAGGAAAACCACCAATGGGGTGACTTCTTTAGGGCATGTAGCAACTAATTTAGAGTATGATAGACCCTTATGGATATTGATATGTGTTTTGGGATGATGCCCAAATTGACCTGTAACAGTACCCATTACCAAGGATTGATGATATCTTTGACTAGTTAAGAGGAGAAACAATTTTCTCCAAAAATGAATTGAGGTCAGGTTACCATAAATTGAGAATCAAGGAGGAAAAAATCCATAAAAATACCTTCAGAACAAGAAATGGGAACTATGAATTTGTAGAGGTACTCTGTGGACCCACTAATGCCCTGAACACATTCTTGTGCCTCATGAACGAAGTACTGTGTCCATACTTGGATACGTTTGTCATATTGATTGTTGATGACACATTAATTTATTCAAAAATAGAAGAATAACATGAAAATAATTTGGCTATGGTGTCACAACTATTGAGAGAACATGAGATCTAAGAAAATCTCAAAAAATGTGATTTCTTCCAATCACAGATACACTATCTAGGGCACATTTCCATTGAGGAAGGTGTATAAATTCACCTTGAAACAATCAAAGCCATAAGGGAGTGGCCAACTCCAAAGAACATGGATGATATGAGATCAATCATGGGATTGGAAGGATACTACAGGAGATATATTTAGAATTTCTCCAAAATCGATAATTCCATTACAAATTTGTAGAAGAAATAGAAAATATTTGAATGGAATGAACAATGTGCGAAAAGCTTTGAGTAATTGAAACAATTTCTCACCAATGAACTAGTGTTGAGAATCGAAGATCCGGATAAATATTTCGTTGTTTGTACAAATGCATGGAGAGAGGAACTCAATGGAGTCTTACTGCAGGAAGGGAAAGAAGTGTGCTATGAATCCATAAATTTGAATAAAAATGAGGAAAATTATGTGACACATGATTTATAATTGGTTGTTACTGTTCATGCTTTGAAAATTTGGAGGCATTACCTCCTTGGCAAGAATTTCATGCTCATTTCATACCATAGTGGACTCAAGTATTTGTTTGGACAACCGAACTTCAATGCTAGGCAAGCAAGATGGTTGGCCATGCTCAAAGAGTTCGAATTTGAGATTAAGCACATAAAAGGAAAGGAAAATAAGGTTGTTGATGCCTTGAGAAGGAGAATCCAAGTAAATGACTTGGCAACAATAAGTTGGTATGTAATAGGTATATAATAAAGAATAAAAATTGTTGGATAGTTGGACTAAAAGTATTAGCAACTGAAAGAAAAGTTGTAGTAAATAGGTGAGGATGAAGGATCTCATCTCATTGAAGATGACTTAGTAAGGTTTAAAGGAATAATTTACATCCCTAAAAAAAATGAAATAAAAAGGATATTAATGAAAGAATTCCATGTTAATCCTTACTCAGGCTAACCAGGGTATCAAAATACCCTCAGAGTCGTAAATAAGTGTTATCACCGGTTGAATCTGAAGAAAGAAGTGGCAGATCTCGTAGCAAGATCCATGGAATGCCAACAAGTAAAGGTTGAATTAAAACACCTGGCAAGATTGTTGCAGCCTACCCCTATTCCAGAATGGAAGCGGGAGGTACTCTCTATGGATTTTATTACAGGATTTCCCAAAACAACTAAGTAGCATAATGCAATCATGGTGGTAGTGGAAAAAATTAGCAAGGTAGCTTATTTGTGGTATTCAAAACCACTAATTTCGCTAGTGATATAGCACAAATATTGATAAAGGGTATTGTGAGATTACATGGAATTCCCAGGGATATTGTGTCAGACAGAGATGGTAAGTTTACTTCCAGGTTTTTGAAGGAATTTTTTGTAGGATTGGGAACAAAATTAGCATTTATTACAAATTATCATCCACAAACATATGGGAAAACAAAGAGGATTAACTGTATCCTTGAGGACATGTCAAGGATGTATGTGATGCATCAACCCAAGAAATGGGAATAATATCTTCCACTTGTGGCACACAGTATGGCAGGAAAAGTCTATAAGGATGAGCCCCTTTGAGGCACATAGTATGGCGGGAAATGTAATGCTCCTATTATCTGGAGTGACCCAGTTAACATAGTGCATGTAGGACCTGATATGCTTAAGGATATAAAACAAGAAGTTTGGATCATAAAACAAAATATGAAACTGGCACATGATAGAAAAAAAACTATGCATATAAGAATAGGGAACACAACGAGTTCCAAGTGGGGGAACATGTTTATCTAAGAATTAAACCAAAGAAAAGTTCCCTAAAATGGGGACATGTGCCAAGTTGGTACCACAATATTGTGGTCCATTTGAAATTCTTCAGAGGATTGAACCAGTAGCACATAGATTGGGTTTACCTCCATCACTTAGAGTTCATGATGTTTTCCATGTTACTTTACTTAAAAGATATGTCAAAAATTATAACCATGTGATTCACTGGTATGTGCTACAGGTGGAAACAGAGGGAGAGTTCCAACCATAACTAATGTGCATTCTGGACCGGAGGAGTCTCATGTTGCAAAATCGAGTCATAGAGCAATCCAAGGTGTAGTGGAAGCACTTTGGGCCACAGGATGCCATGTGGGAAATGTTTGATGATGTGAAAGATAATTATCCTTTCTGGTTTGATGATTAAAACAACTATGTATAATTGTAAACATTGTAAATAGATATGTGTGTAAAGCTCCATGGAACATTATGTGTATTATTTTAATTCTAACATCATATAGGTGTAAATGAACATCAAGTGCGGTGTTCCCTCAAGGGGGAGGGGACTGTGAAAACCCCACTCAAGGTTCTCATATGAGCCACATTATAAAAATGATGTGAATATTTTTCCATGTTTGAAAAAAATGAAAAAAAAGGGGACTGAGTTAGGTGACACATATTCCAGACTTGGGGATGGAGAATTGTTTCTTGGGATGTTATGGTTTCTTGTGCAAAGAAGAAATGTAAACTTCAGGGCAACCATTAAAGTTTGGTTAGTGCATGAAGTAAAAGGACTAGCTCCTAAAATTAAATGGGTTGAGGAAAAGTACCCAATCCCGTACTTGCTTGAGAAAACAAAATAATCAAATAGGAAATAATTTATTAGGGCTGCAAAAAACGGGAATGAAACAATAGGAAATAGCTGAAAGAGTGAACTAAAAGAGGAGGGAAAAAGGAAAACGAGATTTTTGGGGGGCACTCCTCATAGGAGAGCAAAAAATACTTGGTTTCAGTGGAGACCTGGTTTTAGAGGTAGGCGGAGATGGGAACTGGAGTCAAATTATACAAAACGTTTTTAGCAAGGAGCACTGAAGAGAAGAGAAGAGAAGGGGGTCATTTCTCTATCTCTATCGGTTGTGGGTTGAATTCTAGTCTTTGGATTCCCGTAACAACTTAGGGTCCCTATAGGTTGTGATTTGAGATAAGATCCTTGGAGCCCTGTAATGACTTGGATCTCTAAAGGTTGTGGATTGAGATAGAGGTCTCTGGATCCCTGTAACAGCTTGGATACCTAAAGGTTGTGGGTTGGGATGAAATATCTGGATACCTATAACAACTTGGGCCCCCTAGAGGTTGTGGGTTAAGATAACTACTCTGGAGCCCTGTAACATCTTCAGAAGAGACTGTCCTCAAGCAGAAGCAGAGGAAGACTTTATTAAAAACTTTGAACATATCCCTATTGGTATAGTGGATTTTGGACTCTCTAGAAGGGGGTGAATCATTATGTGTGCACTTGGGGGTGAGGTCGATAACCTCTGGATTCCCTTTGCTAACAAATAAAGAAGCCATCAACTGGTGGGATTGAGGAAGAGGTTTTTATGGAGTCCTTGGTTCAGCTGGAAGTTGGCATGAGTCCCAAAAGCATGCATTCTCCCCATGAGACTCTGTAATCTGGCTTGGGGGTGACAGCTGCAAGAGAAAGTGGATGTAGTTGTCTATGGCCGGGTGGAGAGTCCTTGTTCCAGACTTGGTTTCCCTGCAAACTCAAAGATAATTACTCATGTAAGCTTGATTGTTACTTGAATGGGTAATATTGTATGATTGTGAATGATGATTATGGAATCAAGGACTGTATTTGTGTTGCTAATATATTTGTATGTGATGTATCCTTGAGAAGATATTATCCTAGTATGCATACTGAATATATCTATATATATCTGCTTGTGTTGAAATTAAAGGTTAAGGTGTTTAATCACCTTTTGTTGGAAACCAAAAAGTACCTGATATAAAAAAGGGTGCAAAAAAAAATGCATAATAATAATTCCCTAGCTAGAGGGTTGAGTTGAACCTAAATCTGAATGACATGCTTAAGTGTGATAGGAATAATACATAAATAATAGAAAAATTATTGCATGATAAATTACAAGCCATATCCAATGCCTTAAGAGATGGAATTTATCCTTGAATATAGTGGGTTTTGAGACCCTTTTATTATGTACAATATACATAGAAGATTCAATATGGGGAAGAGTCGACATTTGCTACAAGTTATGTCTTCAATTACATGTTGTTGTGCTCCCATAAAAGTAGTAGATGAGTGTTGAGAAGATATTTCTCGAGGGCTAGTCGAGCCTTGCAGCTTTCAAGTATGTTGGATATCTATGAGTGTCTCCTTCGCTTTGACTGTGAAGCACTAAGAGGTGTGGAATAGCACTAAGGAGCAACTCGTAGAGTCTACAAGGGTTCTAGAATTGTTTTCATTTGGTAGGTGAGGTGGAAACCTCTCTGGAGCTTGCACCAATTCCCTGGGGATAACAGACACAAGAGCGCCTATGCTGCCAGGCGAGGAATTCCCTACCTGAGTGAAGGGAAGGCCCATGGGATAGAAAACCCTCAATGTAGCTATCACCTAAGCTGAGGAGCGATAACACTGTGAAAATATTTAGATTAACCTTGGTAGAGTGGCAGAATCCTGAAGAGGATATGGAGGCCTTCTAGGCCTTAAAGATAGGGTTGTGATCGAGAATACTGGTATGAGGAAGCCTGCATAGTGGTATAGCTTTTCGTCAAAGAGATTGTAGAGATCCCTGTATAAGGTATTGTAGGAGGAAGATCTAAAATTCCTTGACCAAGCCATTGAAAAATTTCAAGGAAGTGCGATAGTAAAGATTTGTAATTGTTTTAAGAGCCCAAGGGACTCCTGAACCAGAGTCTTGTTTGAAGAATATAGATCTAAAAGACCAATGACAGGAGGGGATGTATCAAGAAGATTTAAATTTTCCTTGGAATAATGAAGAATGGCACTCTTTACCTTATGAATATCGATTTCCCTAACCTTATCCAATAACGGGAGATAAACCCTATACATGTCAACTATGGATTCGAGGTGGGGATCACGTGGGCTAGTACACGGGTTTCGAGGACCATTTAAGCCCAAGGATGTGGTGGGCTAGTACATGGGTTTCGAGGACCAGTTAAGCCCAAGTATGTGATAGATGATGGAGGTCAGGCCGTCAGAAAGAAGTAAGCCCTATGCTCAAGAATGAGTTGACCCCAACTAGTCGAAGGTTGGGTGACGTATCGATAGAAAGAGGAATGGTAGTAAGGCACAGTGTACCGACCCAACTAGGTAGGAAGTTGGGGGTCAAGCCGTCGAGTAGGAGGTAAACCCTGTGCTAAAAAACAGGTTGACCCCAACTTTATCGAAGGTCAAGGGGTTGGAACGTCGGTAGTGTTGGTGAGTGAAGAAGCATACACACCCTGACTCTTATGCTTAACCAAATATCGGAGGGCCTATGGCAGACTATCATGTGGAAGTTGGGGACCGGCGGTAATTGATTCATATGCAAAAGAGGAGGAAATCATGATATAATCAATTATAAAAAAAATAAAAATAATAAGGGACGGAAAGTGCGGAAGTGGGAAAAAGGAGGAGTTCACCAAAGTAGTGGGGTTTTGAACTTTGCAATCCCGTCTCCATGATTGAAGTAACAATGGGGGATGGATCTGCTAGTGATGACCCCCTTAATCCAGGAGGGTAGGTGGTTATGTTACATATATAACTAAAAAAAATAATTTGTAGGAATTGCATTTTATTGGTCGATAACATCACACCAATGTTGTAATCCGTTGAAACAATAATTAGGGGTCATATGGCACTATTACTCGTGGTACTGGTTGTAGAATGGTGTGGCACTATTGAACTACTGAAGCCTCAATTTTTGACCATGGAATATCATACGATTAAAACCTTTGTTTGATGTTGTGCAGTGTATATAACGTCGAACCTTCATTATTATAACTATGGGATGTAAGATGTGTAATATGATGTGACGATACCATATTTGATGGTAGGTTTGTGGGCTAGCTCTATTGCCTACCACCCCTCTTTTTTTAAAACTCCACCATTATAAACTTTAAAGATAAATTTCTCATGCCACATTACAATCATTTTTGGTGGTCAAGAGGTAACTCATTGCTCTATTGTATGGGAGGTCGATGGTTCAAAACTTGTTAGTGGAAAATATGTTCTTTGACTCGGGTGCGTGGCCCCATTTTAACCGCCACATGGTGTCATTCAATTGGGCCATGCGACATCGCACAAATGATCCACAACATTATCTGTTAGAGCTTTTTCAATAGACTGTCCACATGTAATCTTGCATAGTTCCATCGGTTTGTACATTGTGCCACGTGGTGACTTTTGGTGTTTCCACATGGGAGTTCTTGCGCAAAAATCTATGTTTTTTGTGCCAAACTTCAGACTAACATAACTTTCTCATATGAGTATCGATTAAGAGCGTTCAAATTGTGTCAGATTCTAAATTATGAGATCTATGCAATGGAAATGATCTCATTCATATCCATAGACTTTGAAAATTGACCATTCTAAGATCCTTCCAGATCATTCCTCCCCACTGGTAGCTTTGAACCTCCAAAAGTGTTACTATAAATTCATTAGGTGAGGTTAAAGTTCCCACTTTCTTGATATTGATTTCATGCTAATTTTATCTTTCAAGATATTGAAGGTTTTTTGTTGCATGCCTCCCCACTAAAACGTATGTTTCACACTCACTAGAGCAATCTAACCCAAATATACAAGTGATGACTTGCAAAAATCATTCTTTGAATATTTTACATATAATTGAATTATAGAATCACCAAGAAATGGCTGAAATACAACATTCATTAGACACATAAATCTTTTTGGGGCACTACAAAGCCCAAAAGGCATCACTAGCCATTTGAACAATTTTTGTTTTTCCAAATGTCACCTTTTTCAATATGAATTTGATGATATTTGCTCCTCAAATCCAAATTGATGAAATAGACTGCTTTCTCAATTGAAAAATTCATGTACATTTCAATATTAGGTCAAGGGGAATCTACATATAATTTATTCATTCTCAAACTCCCTTTTAGGAGGAAAAAATTTTGGATCCTAAAACAACCCATCATAGCTAGAAACAATCTCAAGAAATTCATTATGATTTTGATCATAACCATGGGAAAATTTATATGTGTTAGCTGATTTAGCCCTTGTCATCATAAGCAAAAAAAATTTACTAGAATTTCTCAACCTCTTCATTTGTCCTCCACTAACTAATGATCGTTTTTTTCATTTTATGCACACGAACAATATTTTTATTTTATCCTTACTGAGGTGATATTTGTTTTATTCTTTGAAAAAGATAGGCTTTCTATCAAATAAATATGGACTCCCAAATACTATACAACATATATCCAATGGTATAACATTAATATCTACTTCATCAATTAATTTATATGTTATGGAAAATCTCAATCTGCATTGTTTAGTGACTTCCACTTTAGCATTGTCGTAGACCCAACCAAGTGGATATGGCTTATTATGTGGTTTACTTTCCAAACCTAATTGATTAAAAATATATTTAGAAATAAAATATACTTGATATCCACTGTCAAACAAGGTGTCTATTTTCGTTTTCTTAGTAATCACTCTTATGTGAAACAATTCACTTTCTTTCTTTTCATCATTAAGAGTTTGTGGAAAAGAAATTGAACCAAAATGTAAAATATTTTTAACTTTCATTCCTGCATCTAATATTTTAACCTCATCACCCCAGTCTAAACCCAAATAATGTGGTTTTGCAGCATCGAACTTCTATTTCCCTTTGCCTCCAAACCGCTTTGGCCTATTTTGTGTATGCAACTTCCAACAATGAGCGTCACCATGCCATTCTTTCTTACAATGGGTGCATGTTGGTTTTGATTCATCTTTATTCACTATGGCAGTAGTAAGTTCCCTTTAGACTTTCTTTCAATGGGTTTGGAATACACATTTTTACCCATAGCTTTATGGTCACTGGCTTGCATGTAGATTTCATCCAAATTAGTAGGATTAAATAGAAAAATCATATGACATAAACAGTTATGTAATCTTCCAATATATTTAAGAAAAGTTCCTTGAGTGTATAAAGGAATGCTTAAATTGATGCCTTCTTCCTAAATACCTTTGTGTAACTTTGCACTAATTTTCCTTTATTTTGCCTTAAAACTTTCCATTCCATTATAGCCTTTTTGTATAACCAATAGGGTAAAATTGTTTCTGAGGTGCTTGTTTCTTAGGGTAAAATTGTTTCTTGAAGCTTGCTTTCCCACCAAATGAGTGTTGTACCTTCGAGTTTTAAAAAGGATAATTGAATCTTTACCTCATCCTCCATGATTTATTGAACTCTGCAATATGCTTTTATCTATTTGATCTAATTATCAAGCTTCTCCACATTTATTTCCCCATTATAGGTTGGGAGATAAAATTTTACATTATATTTCAGCAGTGGTTTTTTTGGAGTTTTTTAATGAGGAGACTAAGGTGGAGAATGGGAAGAAGTAGAAAGAGGAGAAGAAGTAGGGGGAGATAAAAGATGAGAAGTACATGGAAATTAATCCCCTCCATATTTGAATCAACCAATTCCATTTTTCTCTTTCCTTTCTCTGTAAAGTTCTTCCACCATATTTTGCATCGCCTTGAAATATTTTAAGAATTTTGCTTCTATTTTAAAATGGTTTCCACCCTTCCATCTATATTCCATGCAACAATTCTCGATTCTTCTGTCAGATTCTTTTGAATTCGGACTCATTCGTATACCGCTCCGTGAAGAGGTCGGGCGCAGGCTCCAATCGGAATCCCACTGGGCACTTTCGCTTGTCTTCCAGGGTTCATTCTCACCATGCCCGCTTTCATTTCCCCTGCAGCATCAACAATACTTCTCTCCTTGCAACGGTTACCATTGACCTTCGGGCTACCCCCTCTGCACAGGCTTCTTCAGACCAGGTTCCCGCCACCACGGAGGCTTCTCTGGAGCCCATAGCGGAAGCAGAGCACCGCATTCTTCAGGCGGACATCCAGCAGAATGATTCTTCGGACAAAGCAGCCAACTTGGGCTTTCAGGAAAATCCTTCGGTTCCAAATGATGGTGGTCCTGCGCGCCAAGATGCTCCTCCTCCTGATGATGAGGATCCTTACAAATTCGGCTGCCTCATTGTCGAGGAAGATCCTCCCTCTGCTCAGTAACGTGGTTCCAAGTTTGCGCTCCCGAGTTTGGTTTTCATCGGCCCGAAGGTGTTTATCTATAGTCCTATGTATCTGCATAATTCTGCTACTGTTCTTATGGTTTCTATTTTGCTTCATGGACGGTCTCCCCTGCATGGGAACTATATACTTCTATATGTCCAGGTCCAGGCTTTTGTCACAGGCTATAAAAATGTCATTTTTGTTTTTGCTATGGTACGAAATTGTAAAAATCTGGCTACTATGGCTTACTCCACAGGAGTCATACTGTTCAGGTTTGTTCAATACTCTGTCATAGATGTCAGTCACTTATTAGGAACAGACAGTATCACTGCTCTTCAAAGTTTTCAGAGTCTACATCCTAAATGTTGTGATGATCAATTACCAGCTTGTAAAGCGAGAATGCCGCATCAATGGGCTGGAACTCTCGAGGCTTCGGTCTCTATGTAACACTATTTTTGTATCACCAATATAGAAGTAGCTATATTCGTAAAAAATTATTTTCCATGAAAATATTCTTGAACCAATCTCAGGTTATACTTCTCTAGCTATCCTGCTCCTTTCTTCAACCTGTACCTGGTAAGCATTCACTACAAGACAAAACTCAATCCTGCTCTGATACAATAATCATCTAGAAACATGGAATGTGATCTAGGATCTTCTTGATGTATTTAGGGATGTCATCTTGTCATAAATTTATAATTTAGAGTCATGTATATGAAGTGTTGTTACACTCGAAAAGGAAAATTGTTGATGTAAATGTATGCTCCATGAAGTGAGCTTAATAAATTTTGAAGATCCTCCATTCTTGAAGTCGGATCACTCTCAAGAGATCATGTCGGCCTAGGATAGCAACACCACCTATATATATAAGAGGTATGAGGCCTCACTTTATGACAATAGTTCAGAAAATATTCGGATGAGATCTGAAGTTTAACGACAAGTTAAGGGTACAGTTGGTGCGTTGAAAAGAAGACAGAACAATGAAGGAAAAGAGGGATAACCTACCTATGTTTTGGGTCCAATGTGCCATGCCAAGTTCTGAGATTAAGTGTGAAGGTACATGACTATAATTAAGCTAGAAAGGAGATTAATCGGCGTGGAAGAAAAGGATATAGTTCAACAAGGAATACGGTACTTAAAGAATTTGTCTGGAGAATGAAGAAAAAGGATATCATGAGTGTTAAGGAAACTTTCATACTCTCAGATAAGTCCAGTAATACACACAACGTTAAGGAGGAATATTCCAGCAAGTACAAGAACTCTATCTTGAGTATCAAAGGTGCATATAGTAGGTCGAGGAGGAATTTTTTGGAGGTCAAAAGAGAAATGGATAGAATCACATTAACTGAGCTACTAGATTAGGGACCGAGTCTCCCTAGGATTGGTGTATCACATTGCAAAAAGGAAGATCAACATAAGGAGACCAGAAGAGCAGTGGCAAGGTCTTGGAGGCATATTGAACTCAAAGTTGTGTGTCATGGTCTTGGTACCTTTCAATTGATCATATATAAGAATAATTACTTTCGGGTTTTCCTCTCCAAGAGGGATAGGTTTTGGCCCTGTCTTGAAGAGCCTAAACTTTGTGTTTCTTTTTTTCTGGTAATTAACTTGTTGAAAAATGTAACAAGCTAACAATGATAAGATCTAAGTAAAATAAACATAATAAGTTCACAAGTAATTGTAAAGAAGATAAAATGAATTGAACGCCCTAATTTATCAACATGGATTTAGAACTAAGGTGTTGAAGACAAGAAAGGTCTATTTGGCAAGAAGACACACAAGTATCAACAAATCAAGGATAAAATTTCTAGAAGATAACAAATCAAAAGTAAAAGATCTACATTGAAGATTCAATATTTAGTTCTAAATAGGAAGTTTTCAGAAATTGGAAACCCATCTCAAGAAGATCAAGGACCTCTCTCAAAGGACCTATACATCAAGAAGGACACCGTGTAGAAGCCATCACCATCAACAACTATTTGTTGTTGAAATCAAATCAAAATTGTTGGAGACAAAATCAAGCCACCTTGTTGTAGCCATCATCAAGCCATCCTTGATCATCATCTTCATCAAGGGTTCAAGGTGATCTATCTCTCATTCACCACTCTTGAAAAAGCTAATCTAAAAGGAAGCTCTTTTTGTCATCTACATCATCATCAACAAGGAAGTTGATAGAAGAATATAACATATGCTCAAGTAAGTATCTTATTGTCTCCATCTGAATCTGTGAAAACGATTTTTTGCAAAGAAAACAACAAATTGTCTGGAACTGCAAACTTTCTTGCATGCAAGAAAAGGACAAATTTAAATTTGATTGAAAATGAAGTTATGGATTACATCAAAGGGTCTGTGACTAAACCTTCAAAATAATACAATCAAGCTTATGCCAAATACATGAAGGGAGACATAAGAGCCCAAAGGATTCTTATAGAATCCATAAATGACTCTCTCACCCCCGATGTATCAAAACAAGAATCTTCAAAAGAAATATATGACAAATTGGTGGAGCTCTTATCCGTAAGTACTGAGGAGAAGTAATACCTTTGAGACAAGAACTATACAAGTTGTAGATGTCAAAAGAGGAAGAAATAAATTCATACTTTATGAATATCTCTGAAATGTGAGACCAACTGCAGGAATTGGGAGAAGTGATGTCTGGCAGAGAAATGACTATAGTGGTGTTGAATGCCCTACCGGAGGGATGGGGAAACTTCATTTCTAGTATCTATGGGAAAAAAGAAGCAAAATCATTCCAAGATCTATCATCTCTATGTAATATAGAAGAGAAAAGACTAAAAGATAAAATTGATACTGGATCAAATGAAGAAAATCAAGCCTATGCTACCATGTCAAGGAGGAAAGGAAAAATTTGTAATTCTGGTCCTCAAAAGAAAATAAGGAACATGGATAAGATCTGATGCTATGGATGTAATGAAATTGAGAACTATAGAAAGGGTTGTCCCAAATCTAACAAGGACAAAAGAAAAAAGGAAGAAGCCCATGTTTTCAGAGGAGTGGAAAAACCAAACTCAAAGAAACCTAAGAAAGAAGAAGTGAAAGATCTCTATTATGACTGAGATGAACTTCCTCTTTCAGAGGTATCGGTCGGTTGTAAAATAGTATGCTAGGAAGCAATGTATATTAAATATATGCATCATTTTAAAATTTGCATCTTGATATAATAATTAAAAGTAGGAGTACTCGTCATAGGAGGATGTATGAAAACATTAATGTAACATCTATGCTATGAAATAAATGTCTCCTAGTAACCTCATTGTATATAAAATTTTACAAGAATGTAGTTATCTAAATCATGGTTCATTATTCATTAATAAATATAGAAACATGTTCTGACATATTTCTAATGGAATCCTCTTTGGATTTAATGGTTACAAAATAAGAAAAAGGTTTCATCAAGAATTCTAACTTACAGAATTATGGGATTAGGATATGATGACATATTGAAGAAGTAGGTTAAGGGAATGAAACTCTTCAAGCAAAGGGAAAAATGATGAAGAAGGAAATGAGGTACATGTGTATGCTGACACTGAATGCTTTGTAGTCAGGTAGTAAAAGTATGATCAAAAGAAGTAGAAACTCTTCCTATGTACAAGTTTTCAATAGATATGTTCCACACCAGATAAAATCAACATAATATGTCCTCATATGGAATATGAGGTCATTGTACATTATCAAGGAAATTCACATTGAAATTTCCTGGGAATGCAATAATATTGTGTGGCGAAAGAAAGGAAGAGATCGTGAACCATAGTCAGAGGCATTCAACATCCAAGGAAGTCATGAAGACATGACTAGAAAATCTCTTAGGAAGATATGTAGACTCTGATGAGAATTCTGAAAAAGATGGAGACCCTTGAAAATTCATATCTTTAGGATATGTGTCAATTTGTACAAAGGATGTCAATCCCTACAAGAAGGATGTCATGGTGAAATATCATCACTAAGGTAACTTTTGATTTAAGTATTCATATTTATAGTTGAATAACATTGGATGAGATTATTCGAGGCTTCACAATTGATAACCATATGGAAGGGTAAAATATCCTTGAAAGAAATATGGTTCGAAGGAGAGCAACATGACATGAAGCTAGACCAGATGAGAAGATTAATGGATCACTTTCTGACAGAATGAATACATGACTTGTGGATGAAATTGATGGATTATTTGTGCCCTAATGAAGAGATCCCAAAGATGAAGACTCCTCAACATCAAAGAAAGGAGGTCTTCATGAGCAGTTGGGTGTTTTCATCATTGTTGTTGCAGGTCCCTGATTAAGAGGGAACCTGGTAATAAGTTTCTTACTTGGAAGAAACTGGGTAATTCCTAAGCCAAGAGGGAGCTTAGATACATTCCTTGTATAGGAATTAGTACATTCCTTTGTGGAATATGTCCTCCCTAGTTGAGAGGAAGAGATAGACGTGTCATT
>JAXQQM020064578.1:0-58982 GCA_034641835.2 Pinus albicaulis
TTTCTGATTGGAAGAATGCTGAGGAAATAGATAAAACTGATTTCTCATGGTATCTTGAAGATAGTGAAATGGAGGCTGATATACACATCTATCTGATTTGTGGTATGATTGACTTAAATGAGCCATATGATGTGATGGGCAGAGTACGAGACATATGTATGGTCCTGAATACAAACACTATTTATGTTCTTGCAAGGAAGGCTCAGAAACGTGAGAAGGTTAGATATCGTCTATCAATCGTCAAGTATGACAGAGATGAAATATCTTCAAAATTTTCTGAAGAAATATCAAGCAACATTGCAAATAACATTGTAAGTATTCTTATTTTTATTTCCTCTATGCATTATTGTAAGGATGATTCAATTTTTTATAAATTATTGATCATTGACATGTTTTATTTTGTTTCATAGGATTTTGTTCTAGGTGTTTCAAACATGTTTGAAGGTATTTATATGTTGGTGCCAAATGTTATGGATGTGATCAAAACTTTCCACAAAGACAAAGAAGAGGAAAGGAGATTGAAGCAAAGAGAAATAGCTCGTGACACTGTAGCAATACAAAGAGGGGATCAACCAAGAGTCACTAAGGTGGGTCAATCTAGTAAACTTAAACATGTTTCTTTTGAAGGTGTCGAACATGAAACAGAAAATTATGATAGAATTAGTGAGGAGGACATGAGAAATATTGTGCAAAAGGAGAAAATAGATTATCTCTCTTTTACCTCATGAAGGAGAGCTTGTTTATAAAAAAACTGATATGTTATCCAATAAGACTAGGAAATCAAATATTGGTGAACCTGTAAAGGTTGTGAGTAGCAGTGAAGAACATGAAATAGAAAATTATGATAGAATTAGTGAGGAGGACATGATAAATATTGTGCAAAAGGAGAAGATAGATCAGACACCAAAAATAAATATTGCCAAAGATATCTCTCTTTTACCTCATGAAGGAGAGCTTGAGTAGCAGTGAAGAACATGAAACAGAAAATTATGATAGAATTAGTGAGGAGGACATGAGAAATATTGTGCAAAAGGAGAAAATAGATCAGACACCAAAAATAAAAATTGCCAAAGATATCTCTCTTTTACCTCATGAAGGAGAGCTTGTTTATAAAAAAACTGATATGTTATCCAATAAGACTAGGAAATCAAATATTGGTGAACCTGTAAAGGTTGTGAGTAGCAGTGAAGAACAAATTGAAAGCTCTCACAGAAGCAGATAAATCATAACACCAGGTGTTGAGTTAGAGGATGGAATTATTAAAACAAAAAAAATGTTATTCGACAAGAGTTGAGGAAGAATAAATTAATTCTTGGTGGCCAAAAATTTGATCTTAATGGCCCAGATGAAGGGAAATCTCAATATCAAATTAGAAAGGCTCGTCAGCTACATGTACATAATCTGAAAACATTGTTAAGGTTCAATCCATATGCGCATGTGGTGGATTATGCGAATCTTGTCGATCCATATCAAGTTCCCAACAAACAAGAATTTGACAAGGAATTTTTTTATTATTATAAATATTATGTAATTGGAGGGAACCATCTGATAGAGGCTAAGAGACAATTGATTTCAGAATATCCCAATAACTATCCTTTTCAAACAGTGAAATGCATCATTTACGCTGGCTTAACAGAAATGGAAGCAAATTTATTGGCATGGGATCATAATGCAGATAATGAGTACAGAATGAAAATGACTTTCATCCAAAGGGTAAGATTTATTCATAATGAATTCATAGAAAAATGTGCTGGGGATAAGACACAAGTTAGTGTAGCATTTCGAAAGGAATATTTAATGGAAACAGGTTATCAAATTGATGAAAAAAAAACAAAAGATGGAAAATTGAATACAAATCTCTTTAGAGTCACAGATAACATTTTTCAAATGGCATTTAGAACTGGGGAGGTATGGGATTTGATTGATGAGATTTTTGATCGGTGGGAGAATATTTCCATAAAAAATCAGAAGGTTAGAAAGAGTAAACCCATAATATGAACCAACAGTAAGGGGGGTCCTGAAATGAAGCATCTTCCAGGGGATATGACTATTACACCTTAGAGAACAATGCAAGGTGTGAAGGATGATAAATTAGTCAAATCAGTATTAGCCTATGTGAAGTCGGGTGAATTATCAATGGAAGAAATGTGTGCAGAATTTCAAAAGTAAGTTTCTTGAATTATTTCTTATTTTTCTTTCATTATAATTTTCTTTTAGATAAAACATAATGATGTTGGTAGAATTTTTTATACATGTCAATATATTAACGCTTTTAACTTGATTTATTCAGTTAGAATTTTTTTATGAAAATACAAGAACACATGGTTAAAATGTTGAATGAAGACAGTTGGGATGATGTTGTACGCAACTACCCAGAAGCAAGTTCTACATCAACACTAAAAGAGTTTTATATTGCATTTAATAAGGTATGTTGATTTATAAATTCATTTTATTCATATTTAAACTATTTTTATTTTATTACTTATACACACACACACACACACACACACACACACACACACACACATATATATATATCATTAAAGATGTCGAAGAAGGATGGAAATGGAGTACCAGATATTTTCAAAAGCTTTATTGAAAAAATTAAGATGGAGAACATGAGAAGGAAGCGTCTTATGAATGTTGAACTAGATCCTACTCTTAATCATTACATTTGGAATGGGCTCGACAATGTCCAATATCAAATAATACAAGGTGACTGTGAAGACATTGCATCACTTATACTTAAAAGGGAATATGGCCTAGTTATTGCAGATATTCTTCATGGTTTCAATTTCCCAGACATTGAATATGATAGAGAACCATATACTTATTAAGTTTTTAGTAAAGTGGTTACGGGTTTTCAGGAAGTGACAACATCACCACTTTGGCGATTTGTGACATTTAATTCAGACACAAAGTTTCCAATGTTATTAACAAGCTTCAAGGGTAAAGCAAATTCAAGGAAGCAACTTACATGGTAAGATTTTGAAATTGTATGTTTGATTCCTCCTAAATTTTTTTATTCATGTAAAATTTAATTGAACTTTTACTATGTTATGTTACAGGCAAAAGTCAAATATTTTTTCTTCCGAAGATCAGCCTATTATAAATGATTGTGAGTTCATCCATGCTGAATGTTGGACAAAATATGATAGCTATAAGGATATTATTATGAATCGAGTAGATGGGAAGAGTCATAGTCAAGTATTGGTTTATGATGCAGTTGTAAGAAAACTAACATATGAGGATAAAGATGCAAAAGGAGATATAGTTAACATTTATCAAAAACCACAAGCATTTATTAACTATCTTAGATATCTATGTTCAAATGAAGGAGAATGGGTTTTGGATTTATTCTCAGGTTCAGGTAAGTTTTATTATACAAATTTAAATTTAAATATTGTCTTTTTTACCTTTTATGTCTCCATACTAATTTTCTTACTTATTTTTTTTGTGCTTGATGATTAGGTACAACACTAGCATGTTGCCTACTAAAAGGAAGAAATTGCATTGCCATTGAGAAAGACCTAGTTCAATGCAAATTTGTTCAACAAAGAATTAACGCTCTTAAATTCCTTCCAGATGCGAAGCAAGAATTTGGTTTGACGAAAGGAGATTTTAATGAATCACGTGTGGCAAAAAAAGAAAAGAAACCTCAACCACCATTATATGGAATTATTGGAAAGGGACAATTTGGAAGATTTGTTGACATGAAAGATCCATTAGAAGACGGCAATGATCAAAATGAAGAAGAAAATGCTGCGGAAGAAGCCATCAGTGTTGTTCTAGATGATGTTGAAGATGTATTAGTTGATATTGTTGACGATGTTTAAGTTATGCTTGCAAACAAAGCTTATTTTTTAGAACTATTAATCATTTTTACTTGTAATGTTTAGACTTTGATATTTTATGAGGACAACCCCTTTTTTTTGCAAAAAAAAGGTGATTGCTATTATTTTTTGACATAAAATTCAATAAAAATGTTGTTTTCTTAAGTTTTTTTTGTTAAGATTCTCCCAAAAAATTAGTTTATTTAACATGTTTTTTCTAACAAAAACTCTGTGAAAGGGTATTTTTTTCATTGTATTTATATTGAAAATTTGTATTTTTTGGTCATATGGTTCAAAATATTGGTTTTTTAGCGACAATTTTTTGATGTGCATTGAAAAATTATTTAACAATACATAAACATGTAGAAAATATAAACTTTAGAATATTGACTCTTTTTCCATCTTTTATGTATGTGAAAAAGTGAAGATATCATTACAAGTTTTTATTTAAAAAAATATATATATTTTTTTATTTTTAAAACACAAGTACATAAATGCACTTAAAAATAAACATCTCACAGAAGAAGAAGACATTAGAAAATCTATAGTGTCAAAATCAATCCTATAAAAAGACGTTGGTGATGATACACCACCACTATTCAAAATCGACATAAAAAACATCACTTACAAAAAAAAAATTAATTAAAAAAAAAAAACAAAATGAAAAAAACTTAAAGTGCCAAAAACATGCTCAATTTTTTTTTTCTTGATTCTGCATCGCCACTTTTTCAAAATCAGGTGTTTTTCTTGATACTTCAAAAAGTAGGTAATAATGAGGTTACCTATTTCATCGGTAACATTGTTTAACTAACACATATCAGTAACAGAAAAATCTCAACAAGAAATATTTTATACAGTGAGCACAACAATAGCCCAGTTTTATCTAACATGGGCTCTGATACCATTTGTAACGAACCTCATTCTTCAATTTTTTTTTTTTTTTTATTAACGCATTAATTCCTTTGGATAGCCATAGCACATACATTCAGAAATTTCACCTTCATATGAGCTATATCCGTACAGTTTAATTTATTTCAATAACAATTTACCTTTGTATACCTAATGGTAACATTTTTCCAAGATTGTTAGCTTTAGACTTGCTACCTTTCTTTTATCTCTCCTTTTTAAATTTGGCCCTTATCTTTCTCTTGAGACCGTTAAAAGATTTTTTTATCTATGGATTTATGGTCCCTTTTGTACCGAAAGGTCGATTATGGTATTTATTATAGAGTTCCCATGGTGTATACATCTCTATTCTTATGTATTTATAAAATTTGTTTGCACCCATATTATAAATCATGATAATGGTCACGTTCCATCCCATGCTATGGGATTTACAAACCATATATTTCAACGTGGCCATTATATTATCCCTTACGATGCATTCGATCTCTCACCACAACGTTTAATGCAACGAATGCTATGTTCTAATGTGACATATGTGGTGTTCAAGTGATTGAGTAATATATTGTTCAACTGTCTCATGTCAATTTATTTAGAGTAGATCATTTGTCTGACTTGTATTAATTTCTATTCTCATTGGAATTTGATGCATGTACCTTTGCATTAACGTTATATTCCCTCTCAGATTTCTGAATCCAGATATGTGGTATTTTATATTGTTTTTAATGGTGAATCACCGATCTTGGTTAAATGCTCCTCTCTGTAGTGGTACGTTTGGTAATTAAAGTGGTACTTTTGGCGTTTAATGTGAAAGGCTTGGGTCATATCATTCAAATGATCCTCCATTCATGTGTGGATCGATCGATGGTTGCCACTTGGACGATTGGATGTGTTTAGGGTTTATGACTCCAAATTTTATAAAACTCACCATCTACATTCGAGTTTATTTCTTCGCTCTCCATTATCACAGTGTGTTTCTTCTGGCCTCCTTCCCCGGTGATGCGTATGTGTTGCCTCTGCACTATGGCGAGAACTTTTTTCAAGTCGACGCCTCATCCCTCATCAACCCAGGTATGGTATTCGCTCCAGAGCTTGTTTGGCATAGCCATTGAGTTTTTTCAATATATTAAGGAATGTGGCTCATATTTTGTTTTTGTCACCATTATCATGTAAGTCAAGAAGTCTGAAATTTCTATGGAGTAGTATAATGATACAATCGTTTTCATGAGTTTTCTGTCATTTATATCTGGGTAGATTGACGGTAACCCCAAAGTGCCTATGGTCGTGTTACATAGCCCATATGGCTTCATTGCATTTGTTTCATAATTTTTTTTTCATGTTTTATGAATTATTACTACGTTCCTTTCAATATCAGTGTTGATATTCATACATTGCATAACAAGATTTGCGTATTAATTTTATTGACCTCATCTTGGCATGGGTATTTTTCTCCCCAGCTCTAATCATTTTCAATAGTCTATATACGATTCGATTTCTTCGTGTATGCCCCAGAGCTCTCGGCTCTAACTAATTTGTTTTATGTTAACCCTTGTTTGTGCATCCTACCGCAGGTAAACGATGCCTGTGTGTCTATTTTTTTCTCGTTTAATTTGAGGTTATGATTTTTTCCTCAGCGTTCGTCCGACACTACCATGTCGTCCATGGAATTGTGAAGAGATTTCTTCTTATCTGCGTTCAAAATGCGCCCTTCCTCGAGTTTTTTAGGTACAAATCTGCTCTGCTATGGGGTTTATTATTATCGCAATTATGATTTCAGTATGCACCTAGGGTTTATTAATTTTTCGTCTGTTGGTAATTCGTCAGGATTTCATTTCACCCTGGCTCTCTTTCCCAGGTGAGAACGGCTACTTAAACACTCTTCTTCCACTGAATTGTTATATTAAATTGAGCTTCGCTATCGTTTATTTATATCGGCTTGCTTACACACAGCCTCACGACAGTCTCTAACTCATTCTGTTGTCGTGTAGGTACACAGGTAACTGACATTCTTGGAATTTCCAATGAGGTTATTCGACGAGCTATTTCATATTGACGTTTAGGATTTAACGCTTGTTTTACTCCTATTCCAGGTCGGTATTCACTATTTATTCTTAAATTTCTTAAATTACTTCTTCTGGCATTGTGGTATTATTAATTTATTTGGTGTTGTTCAAATTTTCTATTTGAATATATATAGTTCTGTGAACTGATATTGGTTATTGTTCCACTCAGGTTTTTTCTATTTTTGCAGTAGTTTATCAGATACACAAGCATACTCCTTAGAAATTTTATATCGCTAATGTTTGTACAGCACCTAGTGTTTACATTTTCTTCTAGTTCATAAATAATATTCTAAGTCTAGATTCCTGGCTCACACATAATTAATTTATTAATTTCACAGAAGCAGATTAAGGTGATAATCTTAATGGATTATGGGAGTGGTATAATCTCCAGATTTAAACCAACAACAGGTTTAAAGCTTCTGGGTGATTTCCCCCATAATTCCCATTCCTACAACTCTACAGAAATTGAGAGGATTAATTTCTTCTCTACAATTCTGTTAAATTTATGGAATATCAAATTCAGATTTAAAATAAAATAAAATCCACAGTCATAATCATACAACAAAGTAACCAGAATTTCAACCATACATAAACATTCTAGGCATACCACTTCTGTAATTGACTAGTCCTCCCAACCTTATAGTTCCTCTATCTCCAGAACTCACCCCCGAGCTGAGATCCTCTCCAAAACAGACCAACCCCCAATTTGTTCTGGAATAGCTTATTTAAGCTTTTCCTCCCTAAAGCTTGTTTCAAATTCTGTGTCTAGAATTACAGGATGCTTTTCTTCCTGTTTGCCTAGGCTTCCCTTATTTAGGGACTTTTAAAACTTCTTTCTGCTTTTCCCAGCTTTTTACCTCTTCCCAACTACTCTCCACCTCATTGGGGAAAACTAGATTTTTCCTCAAAAATCTAATTTAGAAATAATTTCTTTCAATCATTTTTGAAATATTTTTGGGGAAAGTCTTAGCCTCTTTCCATACCTCATGGATTTGGAAAGTGATCTCATAATTCTCATTTGGTCAATATGCAAAGAATTATTTTATTTATTTTTCATAATTATATACTTAATTACACCCACACAATACTTATCCATTGGGGTCCACTCCCATTTGGATTAAATTTCAAATGTCTAGCCTAAAGGAAAACATAAAACTAGGGGTGTTACATTGGGATCAATGTGAGGTAGTTATAACTAGATATTTTTTCATGAGTTTTGAATAGTCTATTTAGCACTAAAGGGGTAATTAAATAGGATTGAAACTATTGAAATGAATCACATAGCATTAATAATCACTTGTGGGGCTTGGATCTGGGAACCATGACTTCCCGGGAGGTCACCCATAGTAGTGGGATTGAAACTACTGAAATGAATCACATGGCATCAATCATCACTTGTGAGGCTTTCACCCAGGAACCATGAATTCGCGAGAGGTCACCCATAGTAGATCATCTCTAACTCAAGAGTGCTTAACTGTGGAATTTTCCCCACAATCAAAATCACTTAACTTTCTACCCATGTTGCAAAACCTTAGCAAGTATTGTCCCTCACGAACCATTCAAGTACAACCCCCTTTACTCTTTGTATTTAAGTATTGAGGGGTTTTCATTATCTATGACCATTTCCTTGACAGGCAATAATAACTCATTAATTTCTCATGAGTTTTGAATAGTCCACTAAGCACTCATTGCATCATTACTAGGCATGTATGTATTGGTATGTTTCTACTTCCATAGATCCATCTGTGTCACATGTTCCACACATTGTCTCTTTGCACAAGAAATGCTCCATTTTCACATATATGGATGTGTGTTATGTTCAAAGTGTACGAAAAATATTTATTCTTGATATAATGTTTTGGTGTTTATGTGGTTTTCTAAATGTGTGAGTAGATGTGTATTCAATTAATTGAATGCTAAGATGACTTATAATTCTCTACAACACTGTTTTCTATTAACCACAGGATAGACATCGAGATGATGAAAAGTACGTATAGAGATTTTATCTTTGTAGCTTGTATGGATAGAGGTTTTATTTTTTTATGGTGTTTCACACCCAAAATAATGGCAGGTGGTAATTTCTAAGGAAACTAGCATGCAAATATTTGAAATTGAAATCACTAGTATAGTACGGGAAAAAACATTATTTCCACTGATATACAATACACTCGGGCTTGTAGTGTTTTCTCTTTGCAAATTTTATTTAAAATTTTCGACTATTGGCCGAGCTTATGTTTCATTATATATATTGTTATATGTGGGATACAAAATCTGTACAATACCACAAGCTTCTGTACCAATTTTCCTATTCACTTTTGACAATGGTGTGATTTTTGTTTTCTCTTTGCTAAATGTGGGATACAAAATATGTACAATACTACAAGCTTCTATACCAATTTTCTTGTTCGCTTTTGAAAATGGTGTGATTTTTTGGTTCGTCTAGATTTTCTCTCAATAATACTCTACAGTAAATTTTGGTTTGCTTTACGATATTGTGTGATATATGAGTGTGTAAAATTATTTTGAAATTAAATTTGGTTCGGTTTTACAAAGTAATGAGGAGAAGTTCTGAATAAGAAGGAAGTATTTTTACTATTTTTGGGTGTTATTGATAGTTTGACTAGTTTTGTTTTCTCAATCTTAGAAGCCAAAGAGCTTAAAATTAAGAGCAGTTATGAAGAAGGTATTTTTGTTAATTTTTGGGTATTATTGATAGTTATACTAGTTTTTTTCTCAATTTTAAAATCCAAAGAGTTTAAAATTAAATGCATTTGTTCTGAATAAGGATTTCGCTACATGGTAAATGCATGTCAAATTTTGCTAAAAATAGATGTGTGAGGTTATTTTTAAATCATATTTGGTTATGTTTTAAAAATTTGTGAGACAAATTGTTAACTGGATTCATCTTACTCACTACCTAAATATACCTAAATATAGGTGACAACTTCAAGGGGAGAGTTATTTTTCTCAAAAAATTAACGATTTGATTCAATATTATCAAAAACTTTTTTGGATATCCGAAATCCTGAAATCTAATAATTATAATCAAATTTCCCAAAACTGTTGTAGGATTTTAGCAAAACTCATAATAAAATTTCCACTATTTCCCAATAAAATTTATTATCTCTCTATACTAGTCTACATGGATTACAATGGAATTTGGTGAGAAAAATATGAAGACATAGAATGCTGAAAATGTTTGAATCAATTTTTTTTTTAATCTTAATTATTCTTACTAGAATATTTAAGAAACATTCTGGTTAGAGTGTGATGTTATGGATAGCTTTTTTGGGGACCAGAAAAGAAAAGAAAGTTTGGTCATGTTGCTGAAAAAATATGGCGGTGCCTTTTTGTAATTTGAGGTTACATTTATCGTATTTATTTTCGCCCTTAACTTCAAATAAGCTAGCACAACCACATTTACCAATGTGGTTCATATAGGCCGATAAGCCTATATCCACTACCCGCCACATATATTTCACCAAAATAAATATTATATATTTATGATTAAAATTACCAAAATATCTTATATATTTAATTATAATATATTAATAATATTAACTATATACATACTATATATTAACTTGAAATATATATATATATATATATATATATATATATATATATATATATATATAGAGAGAGAGAGAGAGAGAGAGAGAGAGAGAGAGAGAGAGAGAGAGAGAGAGAGAACTCAAGGGAAAAATATTACCCAAAAAAATAGGATTAGAAATAAAAAATATTAATTAGCTCAAGTGATTAATAAAGTCGAAAGATCAATAAAATTAATAAAAAAAAATATAACAACCAAAGAAATTAATAAACACTAATAATTAACCCAACGTATTATTCATATTATAAACCAAAAGAACTATTAACCCAAGGGTTTAATATTAGAAACCAAAGGAATTGGTGAACCCAAGGGATAATTATTAATAACCTAAGGGACCAATAAGGTGAACGATCAATAAAATTAATAAAAAAAATACTCAAGTTGAAGAAATTAATAAACACTAATAATTAACCCAAAGGATTATTAATATTATAAACCAAAAGAACTAATAAACCCAAGCGTTTAATATTAAAAACCAAAAGAATTGGTGAAGCCAAGGTAAAAATATTACCTGACAAAATAGTATTAGAAATAAAAATTATTGATAAACTAAAGTGATTAATAAAGTCAAAGGATAAATAAAATTAATAAAATAAATATAAAACCCAAAGAAATTAATAAACACTAATAATTAACCCAACGTATTATTAATATTATAAACCAAAAGAAATAATAACCGAAGGGTTTAATATTAGAAACTAAAGGAATTGGTGAACCCAAGGGAAAAATATTAATAACCTAAGGGACCAATAAGACGAAGGATTAGTAAAATTAATAAAAAAATACTCAAGTTGAATAAATTAATAAACACTAATAATTAACCCAGGGGATTATTCATATTATAAATCAAAAGAACTAATAAACCCAAAGTTTTAATATTATAAACCAAAGGAATTGCTGAAGCCAAGGTAAAAATATTACCCGACAAAATAGTATTAGAAATAAAAATTATTGATAAAATAAATTGATTAATAAAGTCGAAGGATAATAAAATTAATAAAAAAAAAAAAAACCAAAGAAATTAATAAACACTAATAATTAACCCAACGTATTATTCATATTATAAACCAAAAGAACTAATAACCCAAGTGTTTAATATTAGAAACCAAAGGAATTAGTAAAACCAAGGGAAAAATATTAATAACCTAAGGGACCAATAAGGCGAAGGATCAATAAAATTATTTAAAAAATACTGAATTTGAAGAAATTAATAAACACTAATAATTAACACAAGGGATTATTGATATTATAAACCAAAAGAACTAGTAAACCCAAGGGTTTAGTATTTAAAACCAAAGGAATTGGTGAACCCAAGGGAGAAATATTACGCAACAAAATAGTATTAGAAATAAAACTATTAATAAACTCAAGTAATTAAGAAAGTCAAAGGATCAGTAAAATTAATAAAAAAAGGATAAAAACCAAAGAAATTAATAAACACTAATAATTAACCCAACGCATTATTCATATTATAAACCGAAAGAACTAATAACCCAAGTGTTTAATATTAGAAACCAAAGGAATTGGTTAACCCAAGGGAAAAATATTAATAACCTAAGGGACGAAAAAGGCGAAGGATCAATAAAATTATTAAAAAAATACTGAATTTGAAGAAATTAATAAACCCTAATAATTAACGCAAGGGATTATTGATATTATAAACCAAAAGAAATAATAAACCCAAGGGTTTAATATTTAAAACCAAAGTAATTGGTGAACCCAAGGGAAAAATATTACGAACAAAATAGTAATAGAAATAAAAATTATTAATAAACTCAAGTAATTAATAAAGTTGAAGGATCAATAAAATTAATGAAAAATATATAAAAACCAAAGAAATTAATAAACACTAATAATTAAACCAACGTATTATTCATATTATAAACCAAAAGAACTAATAACCCAAGTGTTTAATAATATAAACCAAAGGAATTGGTTAACCCAAGGGAAAAATATTAATAACCTAAGGGACGAATAAGGCAAAGGATCAATAAAATTAGTAAAAAAATACTGAATTTGAAGAAATTAATAAACACTAAGAATTAACCCAAGGGATTATTGATATTATAAACCAAAAGAAATAATAAACCCAAGGGTATAATATTTGAAACTAAAGGAATTAACCGAAGGGAAAAATATTAAGCAACAAAATAGTATTAGAGATAAAAATTATTAATAAACTCAAGTAATTAATAAAGCCGAAGAATCAATAGAATTAATAAAAAAGAATGATAAAAAACCAAAGAAATTAATAAACACTGATAATTAACCCAACGTCTTATTCATATTATAAACCAAAACAACTAATAACCCAAGGGTTTAATCTTAGAAACCAAAGGAATTGGTGAACCCAAGGGAAAAATATTAATAAACCAAGGGACCAATGAGGCGAAGGATCAATAAAATTGATAAAAAAATACTCAAGTTGAAGAAATTAATAAACACTAATAATTAACCCAAGGGATTATTGATATTATAAACCAAAAGAACTAATAAACCCAAGGATTTAATATTAAAAACCAAAGGAACTTGTGAACCCAAGGGAAAAATATTACCCAACAAAATAGTATTAGAAATAAAAATTATTAATAAACTCAAGTGATTAATAAAGTCAAAGGATCAATAAAATTAATAAAAAAAATATAAAAACCGAAGAAATTAATAAACACTAATAATTAACCCAAGGTATTATTCATATTATAAACCATAAGAACTAATAACCCAAGGGTTTAATATTATAAACCAAAGGAATTGGTGAACCCAAGGGAAAAATATTAATAACCTAAGGGACCAATAAGGCGAAGAATCAATAAAATTAAAAAAAAACTACTCAAGTTGAAGAAATTAATAAACACTAATAATTAACGCAAGGGATTATTGATATTATAAACAAAAAGAACTAATAAACCCAAAGGTTTAATATTAAAAAGCAAAGGAATTGGTGAACCCAAGGGAAAAATATTACCCAACAAAATAGTATTAGACATAAAAATTATTAATAAACTCAAGTGATAAATAAAGTCGAAGGATCAATAAAATTAATAAAAAAAATATTAAAACGAAAGACATTAATAAACACTAATAATTAACCCAAGGGATTATTCATATTATAAACCAAAAGAACTAATAGACCCAAGGGTTTAATATTATAAACCAAAGGAACTGGTGAACCCAAGGGAAAACTATTGCCCAACAAAATAGTATTAGAAATACAAATTATTAATAAACTCAAGTGATTAATAAAGTCGAAGGATCAATAAAATTAATAAAAAAAATATAGAAACCAAGGAAATTAATAAACACTAAAAATTAACCCAACGTATTATTCATATTATAAACCAAAAGAACTAATAACCCAAGGGTTTAATCTTAGAAACCAAAGAAATTGGTAAACCCAAGGGGAAAATATTAATAACCTAAGGGACCAATAAGGTGAAGGATCAATAAAATTAATAAAAAAATACTCAAGTTGAAGAAATTAATAAACACTAATAATTAACCCAATGGATTATTCATATTATAAACCAAAAGAACTAATAAACCCAAGGGTTTAATATTATAAACCAAAGGAATTGGTGAAGCCAAGGGAAAAATATTACCCAACAAAATAGTATTAGAAATAAAAATTATAATAAACTCAAGTGATTAATAAAGTCGAAGGATCAATAATATTAATAAAAAAATATATAAAAACCAAAGAAATTAATAAACACTAATAATTAACCCAACGTATTATTCATATTATAAACCAGAAGAATTAATAACTCAAGGGTTTAATATTAGAAACCAATGGAATTGGTGAACCCAAGGGAAAAATATTAATAGCGTAAGGGACCAATAAGGCGAAGGGAACAATATTAAAAACACAATAGATTAATAAAGAATATGACCCAATATTTTAAATAGAGAGGAATTTTAAAGTCACATGATTACTATTATGATAAACCGCAAGTGATCAATCAACCTTACTTATTGTTAATATTATAAACTGATTGAATTAATAAACTAAAGTGATATTAAATTCCGCCATCAGTGAAACCAAAAAATAACATTGAAATTAACATAATTTAAACCCAAAACCTAATAATTTAATAAACGATAGTATTTAATATTTTAAACTCGAGATTATTAAACCCAAGGGAATATTAATAATATGAACCAAAAGAAATAATAAACCCAAGGGTTTAATATTATAAACCAAAGGAATTGGTGAACCCAAGGGAAAATTATTAAAAGCATAAGTTATCAATAAAGCCAAGGGATCAATATTAAAAACACAACATAGTAACAAACCCTAAGAATAAATATTTTAAATTCAAAAAACTAAGAAATTAATAAACCATAAGAATCAATATTTCAAAATCAACTAATTAATAAACACAATGGATTATTAATATTATAAACAAAAGAACTAATAAACCCAAGGGTTTAATATTATAAACCAAAGGAATTGGGGAACCCAAGGGAAAAATATTAAAAACAAAAGAGATCAACAAGGCCAAGGGATACGTATAAAAAAAATAAAAAATTAGTAAAGGCTAGGAATAAATATTTTAAATACAAATGAATGAGAAACTCACATGATTAATAAAGAGATTAATAAATCTTAGGAATCAAAATTTTAAATAAAAATCATTGATAAAGTCACATGATTATTAATATTATAAACTGAGGGGAATAAACATGGTTTACCATGCTTGATTTAAACATTGAGAGAATTTGTGTCATAATGCGACGTTGGACCAATTATGACCATGGTTGGCCATGGGCGTTTTTCATATTGAGACAATATATTTCAAAATGTGACATTTTATCATGGATGACATTGATCGACTATGGCTAATGCTAATTAACAATGGTTTCGCATGGTTTAGTTTCATATTGAGTGAGTGTTTTTCATAATGTAAAATATGACAATGCATTAGTATTAAACTCTACAACTAATATTTAAACCCCAATATTTGGATTTAATAAAATGAAGGGAATAATATTACGAACTGAAAGAATCCAAAAAATTAAGGAATCAATAAGGCCAAGGGATTAATATTAAAAATAGAAGAGAGTAACAAACCCTAAGAATAAATATTTTAATTCAAAAACCTAAGAAATTAATAAACCATAAGAATCAATATTTATTTTAAAATCAACTAATTATTAAACAAAAGGGATTATTAATATTATAAACCAAAAGAACTAATAAACCCAAGGTTTTAATATTATAAACCAAAGGAATTGGGTAACCCAAGGGAAAAATATTAAAAACATAAGAGATCAAGAAGGCGAAAGGATACATATAAAAACAAAAAAGATTAGTAAAGGCTAGGAATAAATATTTTAAATGCAAATGAATGAGAAACTCACATGATTAATAAATCTTAGGAATCAATTTTCTAAATAAAAATCATTGATAAAGTGAAATGATTATTAATATTATAAACCGAGGGGAATAAACATGGTTTACCATGTTTGATTTAAACATTGAGACAATTGTTGTCACAATGCAATGTTGGACCAACTATGACCATGGTTGGCCACGAGTGATTTTCATATTGAGACTATTTGTCAGAATGTGACATTTGATCATGGACGAGAAATTTTTTTTTTCTAAGTAAAACTAATTCTATTATGTATAAAGGTTACTGTTACAAAAATGCCACAATGTCATCTATGGGAGCTTGAGCACCAGGCTTGAAGAACATGCAAAACAGAAAGAGTCTGGACTGCCTCAGATGGGAAACCAGTCCTTTATAAATCAAATTGGCCGCCCTGGGATGGGAAACCGGCCTACAGTCTATACATGACGTCTTAACAGAAAGAAGTAAACTAAGAGTAACAATCAACTTTTTCAGCTGCACGTTGAGACAAAGAGACAAAAAATTCCAGTGGAAATTGAGCAAAAATACCCGACAGAGCTGTGAGCTGAGCATATCACTGATCCTGAGTTGGTGACAGAGGCTCTTCAACCATCCTCCAAGCGTATTCATCTGCATAGTCATCCATGATGCCTTTGAGGGCGCCTTCCTAGTCCGAGACTCCACCCATCATGCGCGGTGCTTCTTTTGCGTGGTGGGCAGTGCCTGCTATCTGAGCTGTGCATTTGGGTGAGCTTGAGGTAGGAGGAGGCATCGGGGAAGCTTCAGGGGAGGGAACGGGGAAAGGAGCCTCTTCTTTGAGTGTAACAATGATGTATGCAGTGATAATGGGATTTTCATGAGAACATTCAAAGCGAAATTCAGCACGTTGAGACGTTTGGCAGATGGGCAAGCGAGTAGACCTCTGGGAGGCGGGAGAAATTGCAGCATTGGGAGGGTCAGCAGAGGGGAGAGGGAATGGCTGAGCCAGAGGATCAGAGACATAATGACGCCTTCGACCGCTATCCTGACCCATTTCCTGAGTCGTGTCATCAGAAGAAGACCCTGAGACGGAAATGGAGAGGGGTCGATCATGGGAGGCTCGTCCTCTACTAGAGCCACGCCTGTTGCGCATTCTGTGTTGTATGCGCATCATGGTGGCTGAGGATGGCGAAGATCAGATACAATGTAAGGGGCAAGCAGGAGGCCCAAAAACACAATGAGGGGAAATTCTGCCAAAGCAATTCATCGTCTAAGCTTCAAGAGGGGAGGTGTTGCCCCAGTAATCCACCGATAGAGCCTAATGAGCGAGATTGGTTCGACAGAAGCTGCTCTAAGAAAAGTGAAACCCAGGTAATGGTTCAAAACAAGCAAGAAGAGAGAAATGACGTCTAGTGTGGGTTCAAATGCTGGTATCTGCATAGCCTTGAGGGCATGCACTGTTTAAAGGAGCCAGAGTAGCATTTCTGCTATTTCCGTTAACCGAACAATCTAGAATGGACGCCATGACTGATTGAAGACCCATAGTGAAATGAAAGACTTCCTGCGCAGGATTAATGACTTCTCGAGCTAGCCGATTAATGAACGCATAAATGCGTGTACATGAGGCCATATGGTCATCCCACGTGAACTCCTTCGGGAGCCGCGTAGGGGCCAATAGCCCATCATACATTGCAGGCACCCGCATCCGGGAAATCATGGATGAGATTGATCGACTATGGCTTACGCTAATTAAAAATGGTTTGCCATGGTTGATTTTCATATTGAGTCAGTGTTTTTCATAATGTGAAATTAGACAATGAATTAGTATTAAACTCTTGGACTAATAGTTGAACCCCAATATTTGGATTTAATAAACTGAAGGGAATAATATTACGAACCGAAAGAGTCCGAAAAATTAAGGAATCAATGTTATAAATCCAATGGATCAACAAATACAATGAAATATTAATATTATAAACAGAAAACATCAATAAAGCAAAGGGACTATTAATATTAAAAAAAACAAGAACATCAATAAGCCAAAGGGATTATTAATATTATAAACCCAACAAATTAGTATTAGAAACAAAAATTATTAATAAACTGAAGTGATTAATAAAGTCGAAGGATCAATAAAATTAATAAAAAAATACTCAAGTTGAAGAAATTAATAAACACTAATAATTAACCCAAGAGATTTTTCATATTATAAACCAAAAGAACTAAAAAGCCCAAGGGTTTAATATTATAAACCAAAGTAACTGAGGAACCCAAGGGAAAAATATTAAAAACATAAGAGATTAGTAAAGGCTGGGAATAAATATTTTAAATTCAAATGAATGAGAAACTTACATGATTATTAAAGAGATTAATAAATCTTAGAAATGCAAGGGTTTCAGGCACAAAAATCTTGTTCGTTTGCTTGGGTATTGTGCTGAGGGCGCAGGCAGGTATTGTCATATCTGGATGAATCTATCTATTTGTTGGGTATACTATTAATCATGAGAATCCATTGCTTGTTAAATTATTTGATAATGTAGCCTATGGGTTTTGATGATTGATAACCAAGATGCTGGTGTATGAGTTCGTTAACAATGGCAACCTGGAATAGTGGCTTCACATTGTCAATCTGGAACAGTGGCTTCATGGAGATGTAGGGCCTGTTAGTCCCCTGACATGGGATATCCGGATGAAAATTATTCTTGGAACTGCCAAAGGGTAATTAATCTGAACATATGGATTTATCAGCTTTGCTTGATGCATAAGGCCCATAATGCAAGCATTCCAGATAGATGTTGTTGTTAATGATTTAGAATCATGGATGTGTGCAGGTTAGCATATTTACATGAAGGGTTGGAGCCCAAGGTTGTTCATAGACATATCAAATCTAGCAACATTCTCCTGGATAAGCAATGGAGTGCCAAGGTTTCAGATTTTCGGTTGGCCAAGCTCCTTGGATCCGAGAAAAGCTATGTCACAACTCGGGTAATGGGCACTTTTGGGTAAATACTGATCCTTATCATGCAATCTGTTTTCAAGGCCCAGTCTTTGGTACCTCAAAAACGTTTTTTCATTTTGCTGGGTTATACTGCCCTACAAATGGAAGAAATCATTAGCTTTGATGCATGAACAAATCGAAGAAATCATTATCTTTGGTGCAGGAAAGAATCAAGTTTATTCAAGTTTTTCCATTTTATTATGCAGTTAGAGCATATAAATCTATGGGACTGGAAAAAACTTAAACTTCAACCCAGTTGCCCAGTCCCAGTGCTTCAGGTATTAACACTCCTGGCTGCAACAATCAACGAAGAAGTAGAAGAAAATCATACATATAAAATACCATAGACATAAATTTATTTGATTGACATCAGCAACACTGAGTAGATAAGCAGACATGTAATTAATGGATAGAGATGACATGCAATGAATGGATTCGATTAAAATCCTAGCAATACAATATGTCAGTATAATAAGTTTTTATGTTTTTTCTTTGTAACCTATCTACTTATTAGTGGCCTCCATGGCCTGGGAAGTCCACGGATGAGTATTGATAACTTTGCATGTTCCAAATCGTCTTCTCTATGAAAATGAACCTGAGAACTCCACTGGGAGACTCTGAATGATATAAACATCAAATGAGGTATACAGTGCTTTGAAATGCAGGGAATAACCAGAACACTGCAAATAAAATAAATTAGGAAAATGGTCAATCAATAGAGCTTTTTTTATTAATTAAAGCTTCATCTAGGTAGCTGCTCTTTGACTAAGCTACCTGGCCTTTCTATACCAAGCACTGGTTTAACTCATGGTGCAGATTGCTACCTCCAATAATTCAATACATATATAATCCCTTTAAAAATCAAACACTTTTTTATTAATTCCAGCTTGAGCGAACAGATTGTTCTACGATTAAGTTACATGCCTTTTTCAAACTAAGCACTGGTTCAACTCATGGTGTGGATTCCTACCTCTAACAATCAATTCAATGCATATATAGTCTCTTTTTTATTAATTCCAGCTTGAGCGAACAGATTGTTCTACGATTAAGTTACATGCCTTTTTCAAACTAAGCACTGGTTCAACTCATGGTGTGGATTCCTACCTCTAACAATCAATTCAATGCATATATAGTCTCTTTCCAGAGACACTTTTCAAAGCATTTAGAAATCTAAATAAATCACGACATCAATAAAATTATGATTTTTCTAATTTTTGAGGACAAGTTACATAACTCTACCACTAAGCTAGCCACCGGCACTTGGTTCAATGGTTACATGTGGGGTTAATTTCCCATATTTCCCGCAGTCTATTCCCTCTATTCCCGGGGACTCTATGTACACCTGTGAGACTACTCCAGGTGCAATTTCTCAGCCGGGGGCTTCCAGCTCTTAAAAAGAGGAAGAAAAACACTCTACCACTATGCTACATGCCCTTTTCATACTATGTACATATTAACCAACGCCTGTAACTAGAAACCAACGCCTGTAACTAGAAAATCTGCAGGAGAAATTTTCCGGCGTGGAGGATAATACAGTTTCGTTTTTGTCAAATATCCTTGAGACAGATTTGCAGAGACGCAATATTTCCAGCGCAGTTTTGCAGATACAGCAGTTAGTTTATGTCGTTAAGGAGGCGTTAGTGAAGCGGGATAGGGGTTCAATGTGTAAAGCGACTCGGCGCAGTGAAGAAATCCGCCATTCTGGGGCAGTGGGCACTTCTGGAAAGAATATGCAATCCAGAAATGGGATTTTTTAATGTATGGGCTTCGTCAATTTTATACAGAGGACAGAGGACAGGGACAGAGCAGCAAGGGCAGAGCATAGAGGACAGGGACAGTGGGCAGAGCAGCAAGGGCAGAGCAGCTAGTTTTCAGTGGATAGCGGGCAGAGCAGCAAGGACAGAGCAGCAAGTTTTCCTCAGTTTTGGGCAGAGATTTTGATTTCCCTTAATATCATCATGAGAATGGAACAAAAAACTTTAGAACCCGTAGAAACAAATGATATAGGGCAAGTGAAAATTGCCTCATCAACGAAAACTGGGAAGTGGGTTTGGGTCAATGCCAAACAATATCAGGGCATTTTAAAAAGGAGAATCGCTCGTCTAAAATGGGAGCAGACAAAGAAGAAAAAGTCTCAAAAGGAGAGTATTGTTCGCAAGAAACAACATTCAAACAAGTTTTCTTCGCAAGCATGTGGCAACAAGTCCAAAGGAAAAGGAAAAGTTAGTGATGAGTATGCTTTATATAGTCCTACATCCACACCTCTCACTTGGTCATCTGACCTTTATGTGAGAGAACTCTTAAATGTAAAATAAAGGTTGGAAGTAGTAGAAGCTAAAGCGCTGGAAAGAGATTGTACAATCCATATAATAACAGCTGAAAATCAGGCTTTAGCAGAAAGCAACAAAGTTCTGAAGGAGCAAGTGTCATTACTGCAGGAAGCTCTCCGAATAGGGAAAACAGAATGGCAATGCATGAAAGCGGAGGTGCAAAACATGAAGAAATTTGCAGTGGAAAACACAGAGGTGATGAATGCGAAGCCACCCCAGGATAAGGGGAAAGCAGTTGCTCAAATAGACAACAATGAAGAAACATCAAGAGAAGGGAGGAAATAAGATCCCACAAAACTTTCCAAAACTTGGGCTCAAGTTGTTGGCAACTTTGCTAAGAGGGAAGGAGAAACAAACATCCAGGTTAACAACATGCAAGATAGAGAAAGCAAGGAAAGACTGGATAGAGCAACAAACATAATTATTAAAGGGGTGAAAGAGTATGGTAAAAATGAATGTACTCTTGACCTTGCAAGAGACTTCTTGAAAGACAAACTCCAATGGCAAGGACAAGTAGGTCAAGCATGGAGAGTAGGTAAGCTCAACGGTGAGAGAGCCAGGCCCATAAAAGTCATCTTGGCCAACTTGCATGATAAAGATATCATTCTGAGAAAGAAGCAACTCTTAAGGGGTTCTCGGTTTTTTATAGAAGAAGATTTAACTGTAAGACAACAAGAGGAAAGGAGGGATGAAATGACAAAAGTTAGGGCAGCAAGAGATGAGGGAAAAAGAGCATGGATCTATAAAGGTAAAGCCGTGATTGCGCAATTTGGACCTCCTTCCAAAACAATGCAACAAAATGATAACAAAGAAGAAGCAGCAAACTCTTTAGCAAGAAATGAGGAAGAAAGGTCATTATGGGCAAGCAGGGACAAAGACTCAACTGTGAGTCTTGCATGTCAAAACAAATAGCAATCAAGTCTTACCCAGGTTTCCTTAAGATTAGTTTGTTGGAACTGCAGGGGTTACCCATGGAGACGAGGACTTGGGTTAGGGCCTATTGCGGAAGGTAGAGACATAATTTGCCTCATAGAAACACATGAGCATGAAGGGTGTAAGACACCTTTGTTTGAAGGGTCTTGGAAGATAGCAGTGTGGAACAAGGCAGCAGGGAATGGCAAAGGGCACGGGGGTATCATGGTATTAGTAAGAGAAAAAGAAGGTCGTTTCATTCAGCTAAAAAAAGAAGACCCAAATAAACAATTTGTTTGGCTTAAAATATCAGAAAATGGAAATCTCATTAGAATTGCAGCATGCTATTTTGCACCGCAAGTTTCAAAAATCTACAAAAGTAGAGGGCTTGACCACAAAGATCCCTTTGCAGCCCTAAAAACGGATATTGCAATATATTCTCGGCTAGGTGAAGTCCTTATAGTGGGGGATTTCAATGCTAGAACTGCAAGTGAACAAGCTAGCATTCTTTGTTGTAAAGAAGACAGTGACCCTATTTGGCTTACAGAAGAGAGTAATCATCAGTGGAAACGAATTTCAGAGGATAAAGGCTGCAATATCTTTGGAGAACAACTGCTTATGCTATGTGGGGCTTTCGATTTAGTCATTTGTAATGGGTTGACTAAATGGGAAAAGTCCGGTAATTTCACTTGCAATACTTACAATGGAGCAAGTGTAGTAGATTATGTAATTTGCTCGCATAGTTTGTGTGAAAAAATGGAGGAAGTGTTGATTGGAGATCAAATTTGGGACTTAAAATCAAATCACAAGCCAGTCTATTTAAGTTTCTCTTGGACCGGAAAAAAGCAATTGGGGTCGAAAAATCAATGTGTTCAACAAAATCCCCCAAAGGGCAGAATTCTTTTGAATCCAGAGAATTGTAATACCTTCAAAATAATGCTAGAGAGGCTCTTCAAGAAGGAGGAAATCCCATCTCAGGGCCTTCATAGTCACAGGTTAACACATTTAATTCAAAGCGCACTTGCTGAGTGCAAAAGAGCAAAAATTAAGAAGTCCGAAAAAAATTGCTTTCCGGTTAATGCTTGGTTTGACGAGGAATGCAAAAAGGCAAGGAGAAGGTGGAAGGAATCAGACATGGATAACATAAAGCTCAAAGCTTACAAGCAGTTAGTTAAAAAGAAAAAAGCCGATTTTATGGTTTCAAGGAGAGAAGAACTAATCTTCCTCGGGAAAAATAACCCCAAATTATTTTGGAAGGAGCTCCAATCGAAAAAGGTGCAAACTGAAAACAACATTACAACTTCTAAATGGTTTGACTATGCAAGACAACTTTATGAGCAGGATCCCAAGGTTGACCCTCCTCCCTTGGTCAACACAGACACAAAACTCTTCACGGTGCAAGAGGTAGAGATGGGTATCAAGAAGTTGGGTGCTGGAAAAGAAAAAGACTTAGATAAACTCCAAGCAGAGTATCTAAAGTGGGGCTTAAAATTTCTTTCACCTCACATCACAAAAATTTTCAACAACATATTACAACAGGGGTTCCCCACAGATTGGACAACTAGTATGGCAATACCTCTTTTCAAGAGTGGTGACGTCAATAATCCTTCCAATTATAGAACCATAATGATAAACCCCTTGTTTGCAAAGTTATTTGGAAGCATGTTGGAAAAGAAAATTAGCAAGTGGGCAGAAGAAAGAAATAAACGTGCTAAAGGGCAAGCAGGTTTTAGACCTAAACATTCCACGGTTGATCATTGTATAACTTTAAGGCACATCATTGAAAAAGGTTGGGAAAATAAGGAAGAAGTTTTTTGTTGCTTTGTTGATTTCAGAAAAGCCTTTGACACGGTTCCTAGGGATAAGCTTTGGGGCAGAATGGAGGAACTTGGGGTTCCCAAGCATTTGAGAGCAGCTGTGCATAGGTTGTATGAAGAGGTGAAAGTCAAAATCAAAACTTCAGCTGGCATTTCTGAAAGTTTTAGAAGCGATATCGGGGTCAAGCAAGGTTGCCCATTGTCTCCTACCCTTTTTGGGTTATATATTGACAAGCTTGAAGAGTGGCTAAATTCGCAAGGGGGTGACGGTATCCATTTGGGCAAGTTTGTTATCAGGCTTCTTTTGTACGCAAATGACCTTATATTGATTGCTAATTCGGCTCTTGGTTTGCAAGAGCATTTACATTCCCTTGAGCATTTTTGTAAAAGGGTTGGGATGCAAGTCAATATTAGCAAAACGAAAGTAGTGGTTTTCTCTAACAAAAGAAAGCATAACCAACATAAGTTTTATTTTGGAGGCAGCATTTTGGAAGAAGTTGCAGATTACAAATACCTCGGAATTGACTTCAACAGAAATTTAAGTTGGGATGGTTGTAGAAAGAAAAGAACTTTAGGGGGTTGGAAAGCATTTTATGCTCTTCAAAACAGGTGTAGAGAGGCAGAGCTGTGGGGCTGGAAAACCACCCTAACTCTTTTTGGGCTTCTAGTGATTCCGGTGATTCTTTACGGTTGTGAACTATGGGCCAGCAGCACAACCAAGATGCAGTGGAAACAAATTGAGAAAATTCAGAAACGTTTGATTACAAACAAATTCAAAATTAAAAGTGCGGTTCCTTATGCTATCCTGTTAAGTGAAACAGGGGCTGCTCCTATTGAAGCAATTGCTATGGTGCGAGTCATAAGGTATCTGAAAAAAATTGAGCAAATGGAAGAGGATAGATGGCCTAAGGTGGTGTTTAGTGACAGATTGTGTAAAAGACAGAAGACTTGGATGCGGCAGAATAACAAATGGTTTAGTAAATGGGGTATTTGCTTGAGCATGTGTTCTACAAACAGTAAAGAGATAAAAACTTTTGTTATGGATAAATTCCATAAACATACTTGGAAGAAAGAGCTAGAGAGAAAGAAGAAGTACTACATAGAAGAGTTTAACCCCACACATAACCATCAACAAAAGGCATACATAGGCGCTGATATTTCTTGGAGATCTAAAATTCTTATTGCTTAATTAAGGACTAATTCTCATCAACTCCGTTGTGAAACAGGGCGCTGGAAAATGCCAAAAGAAATGTGGGAAGAAAGAGTATGTATTTTTTGCTCCTCCGGAAAAGTGGAAACAGAAAAACATTTCATTCTAGAATGTGAGGCCTTTAAAGGACACGGAGAAAACTATGCGAGCATTTGGCCGGCTATTTCTGGAATATCTATTCGAGTGATAGAGTTTGTCGATAAAGAGTTTGGGAGTATTATTGTAAAACTTCACGGAAAAAGGGCCGAATACAAGTCGGAATAAACTGATGCTGTCCCATAGGCTATTTTTAGCCTCGTGGACATTAAAAATTCTTTCTTTCTTTCTTTCTTTCTTTCACCTGAATTGCTATTATTGCTACTTTCAATGATGCAGAGCCACCTGAATTGCTATTATTGCTACTTCCAATGATGACTATGCTACATGCCCTTTTCATACTAGCTACTGTTTTTTATTCACCTGAATTGCTATTATTGCTACTTCCAATGATGCAGATTGCTACTTCCAATGATGCAGAGCCACCTGAATTGCTATTATTGCTACTTCCAATGATGCAAAGCATTCCTAAGCAATTCCTTTTCATACTACGTGTTTTTTATTCACCTGAATTGCTATTATTACTACTTCCAATGATGCAGAGCATTCCTGAGTAGTTCCTTGTCATACTAGGTACTGTTTTTTATTCACCTGAATTGCTATCTATTATTGATACTTCCAATGATGCAGAGCATTCCTGAGCCTGAATTGCTATTATTGCTACTTCCAATGATGCAGAGCATTCCTGAGCAGTTTCTTTTCATACCAGGTACTGTTTTTTATTTACCAGAATTGCTATCTATTATTGCTAACTTCCAATGATGCAGAGCATTCCTAAGCAGTTGGCATGCCCATGTCATTTTTTGAAAAAATAATTTCGTTTCTACCGAATTTCAACAGTAGTTCCAAGTATTTAACAGTTCCAAGAATTTAAAAAGAAAAGAAAAAAACACTCTACCACAAAGCTACATGCCCTTTTCATAACCGGTACTGTTTTTTATTCACCTGAATTTCTATCATTGCTACTTCCAATGATGCAGAGCATTCCTGAGCAGTTGGCATGCCCACATCGTTTTTAGAAAAAATAATTTCGTTTCTACCGAATTTTCGCCAGTAGTTCTAAGTATTTAACAACCAAGTAGTAGTTCCAAATATATAACCACAAAGGGGTAAAAAGGGTCACAAGGCAAACACCAATAAATATAGGAGATATTTTATTAGATTCCACATGGTAGCCAATGATAAGTGTTGGTGTGGATCCAGTTGACGTAGATAGTTATATCTACTTGACATGGTGAACTAATAATGATGTGGATCTAGTTAACCTGGTGATTTATGCTCAGTGAATTTTATTAGTTGATAGGGCGATTTATGAGCAGTGAATTTTATTAGTTGATAGGGTGATTTATGATCAATAAATTCTATGACGTTCAAGACAAGACTGGAAAAGAAAAACTAATTATTTAAATTCTTTTGAAAACAACCCTTTTTTTTTTTTTTTTTTTTTTTTTTTTTTTTTTTTTTTTTTTTTTTGCATCTAGGGTAATCGGTAACTGGTGAGAGTTATCCTGAACAAGGCCCAGGATCAAATCCTACTGGCTGCCACTATAAACCTAGGCTAAGTGCAACAACCTGCAAGTCACACAATATCAATTAACTTATGCCTCAACAGGGGCCGAGACGTCCACTCTGGGGTCGCCTACTCTTCTAGCCAAGACACAATAGGCCATATACTCAATGAGATTTGAATCAAAACTAGTGATAGCTAAGGAGAAAGGTGACTTGGGGTAGATTGAGAGGATCAATAAAAGTATTTAAATTTATTTGAAAACAAGTTTGAATAGTTCAACAATTCACAGCTAGGGAAAGCTGAGGAGGAAGGTGATTTGGGGTAGATCGAGAGGATCAAGAAAAGTATTTAAATTTATTTGAAAACAACCTTCAATAGCTCAACAATTCGCAGCTAGGGAAAGCTGAGGAGGAAGGTGATTTGGGGTAGATTGAGAGGATCCAGATAGGGTAGCAAAGCAGATGGGATTGCATATCCAAGAAAAATCCGAGGACTAGCTGTATTTGAAAATAAAGGCTTTGGGGCTGTGGAAAGAGAGATGAAATAGACTGAGCCTGCATGCCAGCCAATGACATTCCTGAGATTGTGATATAATGAACAGAGTGACTTTACTGTGGTTTCTGGTTTTATTTAATTTTATTCCAAGAGATTGTATAATATTATGCTTCCTTTATTTTTTTTAAAAATATTTTATTAGTGTGCACTCTAATATAAGCAGCATGTAGCTGCACCATCTCGTGCATATCTTAGCGTTTCCCAAAAAAAAAACTCTTCTCCGACATTTTCCCACATTTTACAAACCCCTCTAAACAGCTCCTAACCAGACCGTGAATAAAGTTTTCATTTCACTTGAACTAGTTGTGATTGATTAACACTTGTCTCCATAATATCTTAACGAAGGCTATAACTTACTATTAGCATAAGTTCAATCCTTACTTCTATGTGGCTCCATGACTATGGCAAGCTACAGGAACAGACCATAAGAACGGAACCTGGTCAACTGCATTTTAAAAGCAGATGCTAAAGTCAAATCTAATTTTGCTAATTCTTTGAATGAAAGTTTTATGAATATGAGAGGACACAAATAACGGAACCTGGTCAACTGCATTTTAAAAGCAGATGCTAAAGTCAAATCTAATTTTGCTAATTCTTTGAATGAAAGTTTTATGAATATGAGAGGACACAAACATTATCAACCGAGATGCACAAGATAACACAACCACACATGATTTGCATAGAAACATTTGAGAAGCCAAAACTTTATTAGATGAAACATGAAACACTGTGTAATACATTCAATACTTACCACTGCAAGCATTGCCCATCTGATCCAGATTTTATGTGCAGGAACGCAACAGAATACAGATATAACCATAGATACAGAGATGCAGCGGAAATAATGCTTCATTTTATTAATAAAAGAATGACTGCAATAAGCTTACAAACATAATGGAAATAAGCTAGGGCGCTGGTAGCGTATCTACGAGAAGAGATGTAGCGGTACGCAGACCTCTAAAGCGTATTTACATTGAAGCTCGCGAGCCTATTCTGAACATAATAGAAATAGATGAGCTAAGTCTTGGCGAGTGTATCCCACGAGAAGAGATGTGGCTGACTCTTGACCCCACAGGTGTGTTACAATATAGGCATGATCAGAACAAGCGAGCTAGGGCACTGGTAGCGCTTATCTCTGAGAAGAGATGTATTGGCTCCCAGCCCCCTGAACTGTATTACAATGAGGCTCGAGGGCCTATTTATTGTTGAGAAACAATGTAGAATCCGAAAGGTCCAAAACCCTAACCGTAGGAGATGAAGCGCCAAAACTGTGGGCCTCGTTTGGGTAAATTGGTGGTTCAACTTCCCGGGGACGTAACTTTGGCATCCGATCTCTGTTTGACGCGCTCAATAGCTCGTTAGAAAGATCTATCCGAGGAATTCAATTTTTGAACGAGCAACATCGGTCCATGGACCCATGTTGCTCTCCGTTTTCCCAAAAAGCGTCGTTTAGGGCCTCAAAACGGCTCCAGAAGTTTAAGACCCGAAAAACTACCAAAAATAGTAAGATGTGCCGAAACTTACAAAATGAAATAACTGATGGTGGGGGTTCAAATGGACTCGATGGGTGGTCATCAATATCCACCTGGATTATTAATGCCCCAAAATGGCTCCGGGTGTGCAGGACCCGAAAACCTGCTATAAATAGTAAGCTGTGCTGAAGCTGAAAAACTGAAAGAATTGATGCTGCGGGTCCAAATGGAATAGGTGGGAGGCCACCTATATCCACCTGGATCATTCCTCCCTCCTTAGGAAGCAATGGTCTCCATTGCGTTAAGTTCCTCCATGGGGGGGGGGAATTTTGCTGAACTTGGTGTTGGATGTAGATGTGCCACCGGTGGGCAGCCATTAAAGGATCTGGAAAAAAAAATTGTCCATCATCGCGTTCCTCTGTTTCTCGAGGGCATCCTCGAGCAAGATTTTGACAGGATCTCCTGCTCCCTCGTCTTTCTTTCCTTCCGCCATGGGGGGTCGTCGGGGTTGCGAGGTTGAACTCCTTATACCCTGGCCGCATTAGGGACATGAAGAGAAAAACAGAGAAAGAGCAGCCCCGCTCTGATACCACTGATCCGGATTTATGCAGGAACGCAACAGAATACAGATATAACCATAGATACAGAGATGCAGCGGAAATAATGCTTCATTTTATTAATAAAAGAATGACTGCAATAAGCTTACAAACATAATGGAAATAAGCTAGGGCGTTGGTAGCGTATCTCTGAGAAGAGATGTAGCGTACGCAGGCCTCTGAACTGTGTTACATTGAGGCTCGCAGGCCTATTACAGACATAATAGAAATAGATGAGCTAGGGTACTGGCAGCGTATCCCTGAGAAGAGATGTGGCGGCTACCAGCCCCTGAACTGTGTTACAATATAGGCATGATCAGAACAAGCGAGCTAGGGCACTGGTAGCGCTTATCTCTGAGAAGAGATGTATCGGCTCCCAGCCCCCTGAACTGTATTATAATGAGGCTCGAGGGCCTATTTATTGTTGAGAAACAATGTAGAATCCGAAAGGTCCAAAAACCTAACCGTAGGAGATGAAGCGCCAAAACTGTGGGCCTCGTTTGGGTAAATTGGTGGTTCAACTTCCCGGGGGCGTAACTTTGGCATCCGATCTCTGTTTGACGCGCACAATAGCTCGTTAGAAAGATCTGTCCGAGGAGTACAATTTTTGAACGAGAAACATCGGTCCATGGACCCATGTTTCTCTCCGTTTTCCCAAAAAGCGTCGTTTAGGGCCTCAAAACGGCTCCGGAAGTTTAAGACCCGAAAAACTGCCAAAAATAGTAAGTTGTGCTGAAACTTACAAACTGAAATAACTGATGGTGGGGGTTCAAATGGACTCGATGGGTGGCCATCAATATCCACCTGGATTATTAATGCCCCAAAATGGCTCCGGGTGTGCAGGACCCGAAAACCTGCTATAAATAGTAAGCTGTGCTGAAGCTGAAAAACTGAAAGAATTGATGCTGCGGGTCCAAATGGAATAGGTGGGAGGCCACCGATATCCACCTGGATCACCATCTGCAATGAATCAGCTCGGACTCCTTGTAGCATTCCAGGTTCTCAGGTACGACTCCCAACCACAGTGGATCAAATCCAAAATCTCTGTAAATACATAGTACACTATTAAAGCTGGAAACCCATCTAAGAATAATAATTCAAAAACCAAATTTATCTCTCTCGTAATAACGAAATAGAAGTAGTTTTTCCCAGTCCCATAGATTTGTACGCTCTAACTGCATAATAAAAGGGAAAAACTTGAAAAAACTTGATTCTTTCCTGCACCAAAGCACATATTGTGGGGTATTAGGGATCTCTGTTATTAGTCATAATGCTAGCAGTCGTTGATGGTGTTTTGCGATTTAGTTTTGCTCGAATGCTTTTGCATTTTGCTGGCTTATTGGCCTAGTAACCAAAGAAAACAGTAGCTTTGGGGAAGGGAAGAACCAAGTTTGTGCAGTCTTTTGCTTTTACTTTTATTATGCGGTTAGACCATACTGATCCATGGGACTGAGAACTTAATAGGATATTGGGTATTCGGGATCCTTGCTATTAGATTGATGGTTTTTTTTATGGTGCCTTATATATTTAGCTACGTTGCACTGGAGTATGCAACCACAGGAATTCTCTGAATGAGAAAAGCGATGTCTACAACTTTGGTGTACTTATCATAGAGATTCCATGATATTATTTCGGGAAGAAGCCCTGTTGATTATGGCAGACCTGCTGGGGAGGTTAGAATATAGAGTTCTCTTCAATCCATTGCTAAATTTCTACGGTACTTCCATTTAACAGAGGCATTACTTTAAGGTCTGAAAGAGGAATGAATCTTTTTGAATTCAAACAATTTCTTCATTACTTTCATTTAAATTAACAGAGGCATAACTTTAAGGTCTGAAAGAGGAATGAATCTTTTTGAATTCAAACATTTGCAGGTGAACTTGGTAGAATGGCTGAAAATGATGGTGGGGAGCCGAAGGTCTGAGGAAGTGGTAGATCCATTGTTCGAGGTTGAACCCTCATCCAGGGCATTAAAACAAGCATTGCTGGTATCACTGCGTTGTGTGGATCCAGATGCTGCCAAGAGTCCAAAGATGGGCCATGTCATACACATGCCGGAGGCAGACGAATTCCCCTTTCGTGATATATGTTTTTTCATTGAAACAATAACAATTGTCGTCGCAGAGTATCAATGACAGTATAAGTTTATATATCAATGAGAAAAGTATTAGTTACAGTGTTTGTTTATATATAAACCAGCTGATATATATGTATACACAAATATTTAAATGGTGTATACAGTATATCTATACTCTATTTACTTGTATTAATACTCTGTTGCCCGATGTTTATTATTGTCAGTCATTGTAGGCATGCCATAGTAATATAATCTGAAACTTGGATTTTGCAGGAGGGCGTGAGGCTGCTGCCCGAGCACGTCGTGAGAATCCAGCTGATGACAGAATCTCGATCCCAAACGATGACAACACTAGTGAAGGTGAACGAGGCGGAGATTGAGGGATTTTTTCTTAATTTCAACGCAGATTCTGTTGGGCCTCACGGGCCTCTGCTCCCTCAAGTAGACTTCAAGTAGACCTAGACAGTTTGATCTAGCCAACTGATATATTATATTATAATTATGGTGCTCATTCGTTATTTGAAGGCCCGTAACATGTGACATATGACCGACTGCTTAGAGCACTTAGCATCTGTTTATGTTACTGTTTATAAGTGAATTTTTACCGTTATAAAGAAGAAGCCTCTTCATTTTTGTCCATTCCTATTGCAGAATATTGGCATTAAAATTCACTGAAAAATTTACCTCAGCTTTGTAATTTGGTGGTTGTAGTTTTTGTACAAACTACAAATTGGTTGTAGTTCCTGTACAAACTACAAATTCAATTCGTTTGTAAATGGGCATTGCAATGGAGCTTCCATGTAGTTTCTGTACAAATTCAATTAATGGGCATTGCAGTGGAGCTTCCATTGATTGTTTACCGTGGTTGTCATTAATTGCTTTAGTGACAAATATTGTACATGCAATCTGAGGCTTTTGTAATAGAATGAAATTCCAATTAGTGTGTCTTTCTGCAAGTTGGGATTTTTTTTCTATTATATTGTAATTGAATTTCCATGAATTTTTGTGCAAGTTGCAATTTTTTTCTATTACATTGTAATTGAATTTCCATGAATCTTTTTGCAAGTTGGATTTTTTCTCATTACTTTTTAATTGAATTTCAGTTAGTCTTTCTGCAAGTTGGGATAGTTGGGATAATTATACTAGTTGAGTTTAATTTTTTCTATTATATTATAATTGAATTTCCATGAATCTTTTTGCAAGTTGGGTTTTTTCCCGTTACATTTTAATTGAATTTCAGTTAGTCTTTCTGCAAGTTGAGATAATTATATTAGTTGAATTTAAATTAGTCTTTTTACAAGTTGAGATTTTTTCAATCATATTAGTTGAATTCCAGTCAATTTTTCTGCAAGCTGAGATAGTTATATTAGTTAAATTTAAACTAGCAATTGCACTACATGTTGCAAAATAAACACATTAAGGCAGTAGCATAGGAAAGAGTAGCGTAGAAGAACAACACAGAAAATGCTAAAAAGATGAACGACTGCAGAAACAATTCCAAAGGACCAAAGGACTAACTCTCTACGCAATATGCAATGAGACTTTGGAAGATATTTCATTACTTGTCCATTATATCATGTATAAGGCTCACCCTTCGAGAAAGATCTTGAAATGGTAAAATTCAAGGAAAAAGACATTTGATTAAATTACCATTATATCATGTATATAAGTTAAACCGTTTGATAAAGATCATGAAATGGTATTCATGGAAAAGAAACACACTGCTTATCACGTATATTTTAATTTTTAATTTTTATGATGGTTGTGCTTATCATTGGAAACCATGTTAGAAGTGGTTATTAACTATAGCGTTATATTTGAAAAAGTTATTTTTAAAAGTTGTTATGAACTATTGCGTTAGATTTAAAAATTTAATTTTTAAACGTGGTTATGAACTTATTATATTTTATAGCATAATAGAAGGGTAATGTGTAATATGTGTTTGTACTTACCACTAATTTGTTGGTCAAATTATATTTTTCAAGATTTGCAACCAATATTCAGTTGGTGTAGATAATGGTGAACGGTATCGAAAATCGCTTTTTATCATCGAGATTGAGGTCTATATTCACATCAAGTTATAAAACTGCGATAAACCATTTACATTTTATCATCGAGACTGAGGTCAATATTCACATCACTCTATGTTATAAATGATATCGTTCAAGTATTTAAACTTTGAGCCAAAATCGACTAGCATATCCTTTCATTGCTATCCTTTCACTAGACTTCACATTTATGTATGTCTATTTTTGAGACTCATTTCAATAATAAATCAACTAATACTTGATACTCTATGGCCTTCGAGCTTGTAGCTGCTCTGTTTCAACATAAATTCCAAATCATCGCAGTTGAAAGGCAAAGAGACATTTAAACACCCCCTATTTGTTTTTCACCTGTTCAAGTTTAGATTGGAAATGTGAGATTCAAATACCGTTTGGGACTATGCTAATCCAGAATTTTATACGAGGAGTATAGTAATTATAATAACTACTCTGAAAAAATAAAAACCAACAGGGTGTTAGACTAAAGTGAGAACTAGCATCGTAATTGGAACTGTCATTCATGTTAGTAAAGGCAATGAGTGAAATTATGTGATTTCCACCATTCATGTTTTTCCATTTTTATCGATTAATTTATAACAAGCGCATTGTTGATGGTATTCCAAATATACTCTCGTACCACTCGAAGTGAACAATAAAGAGGAACTAAAAAATCACATAACTAAATATAAACGAAGTGATTTGTAGGAACCAACCTAGCCTGATGGGCTGAACCGGGACAAAAGCCCCTCCCATTGCAGCAAAAACTGCCATCTACTAAGTCTTTCTCGTGGGAGTTAATGTACAAACAATGTGTTGGAAATTCAATTCCAACTGCAAACAGCAGAAGGAGGACTGAAACTTAAATTGTTGATATGAATTCAGGCAAGAGAGCAGGCGCAATATTTCTTGTATTTTTGGTTAAAATCCATCTCGCATTCAATTCTGGGTTTAAATCCTGCAAGTTCAAATTTCTGGTTAAAGGCCGTAGCCATATCCTCTCTGCAATCTAGACCATGGTTCACACCACGCAATGCCAACTTAAACCCAACACCTACCACCATTACTGCAGTAGTCCTTCTCGCGTCTAGTTTTGTATTTGAAAAGAACCACGTCATAGTGGTGGCCTCCACCTCTCCATGTCAACAACGCTCAGCCAATTCCGTACGTATCGCACAAATTGAAGTTGACGTCACACCAGCCAGAAATGGATGCGCTAAGCATTTATGAAATGCGGTTGAATTTGTTTGAAGTACCCCGCGGGGTTCACCATCAACTAATAGAAAGTCGATCGGTTCACCATCAACTAATAGAAAGCAGATCGCATGGTTGAAGGGTCCAGTGAGCCATGGAGCAAATGGATGCAATAAATCCATTAACCGCTTTGCATTAAAATTTTTCAAATTCGCAATAAATTCTTAATAAGGTTTAAAGACCTTAGGATTAAAGGTTTTAAATGTCTCATGTTTATCTTCATATGCCACTTTATGTTTTAACTTTTAAACTTAGGTTTATATATATGATTTAACATATATATATATATATTATAAACATAAATATTTAATATATATATATATATATATATACACTGTAATGAAATGAAAAAAGTGTGCGATTGTGTACCTTGAAAATACAACACAACATAAAATCCAGAAGGCAAAATAGTGAGATAGAGAGTGAAAATTTGAAGCATTGTGTGTGTGAAGCAGCCAGAGGAATTTCCATTGTAATCCAGAGGAAGACCTTCATTTTGTAACTGCCTTTGACTTAATGAAATAGTGTTTTGTGCCATCTCTGTCCACATTTTTAAATTGATTTTCTCTGTGTTTAGTTGAGGAATTTTATTTCCTCTGTGTGTTCGGAATTGTTTAGAAATTCTAGAACAATTCCGAACACAATGGAGTATGCAGCGTTGTGGTTTCTTGAGGAGCTATGTCATCTTTCACTTCTACATAAGACATCCCTACGGTGAACGCATCCGATGCCTACTTAAAATGGACATTCAATTCCATCTCTTCTTTAATATTTGATCTGCAATTGAAAATTTACAGGTCCTATTAATGCCTTTAACTCAATGTTTTCACATAATCTCGCAAAAGTGAAAGGTGCATATACTCACATCGAAGATCGTCTTGAACTGAGCGCTGCGCGAAAATGGGAAAAGTAAGGAACTAGGTGAACCGAGGCAGAGCCGAAAGACAGAGCCAAGTTAGGCCCAGGCAAAGGCAGAACTAAAGCACTTATATAAGTGGATGAAGGCAGAAAGAAAGTGCTTGGCTAAGTGAACAAACTCAAACAGACGGGCAAAACACACTGAAATGAAATTTTAGTTCGGCAATGAACATCCTTATATGAAATTCTAGTTTTTCCTACAATGACAGAAGACACATTAGTAGGGCTTGGTAAGTTAGTTAGGTAGTTACCAGACCATCAATGAAGGAGTAAGTGGATTTAATGGTCTAAAACATTTCAATCGTCTAACATTTGATCCAATGGCACAAACAAGAACACAGTGGCAGCTAGGGGAGTTGTTTTCAAATAGGAATGCCTTAAGGCGTAATTAGTCTTTCTACAAGTTGGGATTTTTTCAATTATATTAATTGAATTTAAATTAGTCTATTTTTTCGGTTATATTAATTGAATTTAAATTAGTCTTTATTAGTTGAATTTATATTAGTGATTGTTATATTAGTTAAATTTAAATTAGTCTTTCTAAAAATTTGGGATTTTTTCAATTATATTAGTTGAATTTAAATTAGTCTATTTTTTTTGGTTATATTAGTTGAATTTAAATTAGTCTATTTTTTCAGTTATATTAGTCAAATTAAAAAAAAAAAAACTAAAGAAAAGTAAAAAATAAAATCTAAATAATGTTGGCTTAAAAAATAAATTTATGAAAATATGAAGGCGTTTACTAACACTAAAAAAAGATATGATAAATAATAAAAATATAAATAAACTACTTGTATGGTAAATAAACAAAACCTCTTTTTATTCTTATTCATGAGTTATGGTAAATAAATAAAAATATAAATAACTTAGAGCTATGGTAAATAATTAAAAAAACAAAAAAATGTTTTTTTATATTTACTTCATAAACTTGTATATTTACAAGAACTCAGAAAAAAGGTTTTATGTAGGTGAAACCTCTTGGGGTTCCCATGTTTTGGCCAGATTGGCAAGACCAAAAGATGAGACAACATCATAACCACTTTGGGGCCCTAGGATCTAGCCCTCCTAGACCCAGAGAGGGATCTCTCCAATAAAACAAAGAATTATATATCTTTGAAGCTCAAAATGAGATGTTAGGCTAGGTATGAAGCACAAAGGGAGGTTTAAAATGATTGGGTTGGTTATCGGGTTGGTCATAAGATCATAGACTGAGGAGGTAATGGGAAGAAAGGAGCAGAGAAGTAGGATGTTTCGGCAAAAGAGGATGGGTTAAGGTTGTGCCATCCATTGGGCTATGGAGTCATGAAAGGAGACTACTTGCAAACAACTTAGCCAAGGTTTTCATAGGGCAAGTCATCTATATTAAAGGATCTTTGAGATAGATGATGGAATGGAACATTAGGGAGGAAAGGTGAAAAAAAAGGGCAGCTTGAGATCAGACCAGAGGTCATCTAACTCCAGATCTGCTTCAGCATACTCTCAAAGGGAAAACACATGAGATTTAAACACAGAGCTAGGCCTGAGATCATAGAAGGGCTTTCACCTTCAATGCTTCGACACCATCTCACGGGATCTAGGAAGGGCCAATCTATTGAACAAGGACCCCAGTGGACAGGTCTTACATTGAATCCCTGGTATCCCAAATCCTCTAGCTTGAACCCAAACAAGAACAACTAAGTAGCAAACCCCGAACTCACACATCAGCTAGCAGTGAATAACAAATGCTACACTGGTTAAACTACATGAATTTGCTCTTAGATTTCACTATCAGCAGAAAACATTAAAGGTAGGGAGAGCAGAAACATAGGGTACCATGCGAGGGCAAATCCTATGTTATATTCTATTGCGTACCAGAAGGCCAATGAACAACGTGGAAAATGTAAATAAACAATGCAATGAGAGAAACATCACCCGTAATAATAGACCAGGATTCTGTGAAATCTACTTGATTAATTGATGCAAAACCAGTCACATACGATGAGCTCAATGGCTGATTACAATCCCAACTTTCTCCTCCCAGCCTACTACATTACAAACTACTCTGCTACTCTCTCCCAAAACTATTTCTAACAATAAAAAATGAATTCCTACAACTACAACAGCAACCACGCGACCCAACCCTTTTCAAAGTGTTCTATGGGATTCTTTATAGGAAAAAAAATGGATAGCAGGAGCAGGTGATACACATTAAATCGATCCATTAAGATAGAGTGGAGGAGGTGTTCATGCCCACTCTGCTTAATAGCATTGCGCTGTACTTGGTGGTCTGGTTTGGAGTCTTTGTCAGGTCGGATTTGACCTCTGATGTTTCTTTGAAGTTTTTTCTGGCTGTAAGGCTCTCTGTTTTATCCTCTGAAGCAAGTAAGGTGATTGAAGGTATTCTGGGCTTCCATACCTCCATTATTGTTGTCCTAACAGTCTTTGGAAGTTCTCTGTTAGCGGGATGGCCCTTGGGAGCTCGGGGAGGCACAGATACTTTTGTCGGAGGGCGTACTGTTCTGAGAAAATGTACTGTTGATGCTGAGAGCAGATATGGCTTGTTTCATGTGCTCTTTTTAATCTTCGAACTGCGCCTTGATCCTTTGATCATAGGATTAGGTGCGGAATATTCAATTAACAGGCCTAAACCCTCTTAATCCGTCTCTGCTGTTTCACTGAGCCACTGTTGTAATGGCCGCTCTGTGTTTTGAATCACGGTGACTGTGATTACAAACCACGAGGTGAATTTAACACTATGTATGCCCTGCATAATAAAATAAACCAATTATAACAATCCAGGGGGTGGCAGAAGAAATGTTGTGGAGCCCTGGAAGAATGGTGGTGCAACAGTGGTGAATGCTGTGAATGCACTGGAAACAGTGGACAAATGCAGTGAAATGGTGGGGATATTAATCTTAACGAAAAACATTAATTTTAATGTTCGGGCGAAATGATATAATGTTTTAATGTAAAAAATTATAATTTGGGCCTTTGAATTGAAATACAAAGGAAATGTGGGTAAAACATGTGAAATGGACTTGAAATTGTGGGACCCGGTCATGGGCAGAGGGCGATATAACCTGGACTGTCGGATCTTGGGAGGAGATCGATGGCTGCGATGATCCGATGCCATGCATGGGTTGCGCGATGAGTAATTGTGAAAGACGTGCAAAATGCAACGAGGGTTGTTGATCTGCAGATGAAGATTCGGCCAATGAAGTGGGGAAGTGGTTTTGGGATGCAAAACTGCTGGTTTCACGCGGCAAAAAGGATGAAAGGCTGTTTTCACTTTTTCAACGCGATATGGGTTTTTAGCTGACACGTGGCTCTGGAAAACCGCCCATATCGTGTGAATTTGAAATATTAAACTTTGGATGCCCAAACTGCGCGATATGGATGTGGACCGTTGGATCTGGGCCTGTGAGATCCGATGGCGGGAGATGGAGCGCGATCTGAGGAGATGCACAAATAGTAGAGGTGGGGTTAAACAGATGGCGGTTTCATTGCGGACCGTTCGATCTGTGGATGAATGGCTGAGATCTACGGAGGAGATACATAGGCAGAACATATGGTTGGTGGGTGGGAGAAATCTGGACCGTTAGATCATGGGAAATGGATGGCTGCGATCTAATCGGAGGGGAGTTATGGGAGGGTCAAAAATCTGATGAGCGATGGTGTGATTGGCTTATGACCATTGGATATTATGCGAGATCGACGACTGCGATTGGATCGGAGGAAACCAATTGGGGAATGCATGGCGGAATGAGGGTGAATCCTGGCCGTTGGTTCTTGTGGATTCAACGGCCAGGATCGTGTCAGAGGATCACAATCGAGAGGGACGAAAGGTGGCACCATTTAAAATTTTCGATTGCGATTGGAGCGAGGATGTGAGGGCCGTTGGATTAAAGGTGAATTGACGGTGGGAAAAGGTCATCGGAGGGGTGACAAAGGGGAATGCGGGCGCGATGGGACTTGCGATGACCATTGGATCTATTCCAATCAACGGCGGAAATCACTACCGAGGTTCAAAGAACAAATACACTATCGCATCGGAGTTTTTCGTTTTAACACTGGAATGCGCTCCCGACCATCTCTCTGATTGTGATAAACGCCTTATGGACTAGCGCTTGGTCTTAACGCTCGGGCTTATGGAGGGGAAGTGGTCGAGGGGCTGGCCGAAGGGGGCTAAGCCTGTTATAAAGAAAAAAGGGTTTTTTGGCTAAGTTTAGTGTATTTTAAGGCCAAAAAAGGGTAACGGTAGAGAGGAAAAGGGCTTATTAGACCAAACAAAGGGTGTTTGCAAGGTTTAAAGGGGAGTTAGGGTGATTTAGAGGATTTATGAGGGATTAAGAGAGGGAAACATATGATGAAAACAGAGGCTTAGGGGGATGAACTAAAAGGAAAAAAGGAGGCCTTTGGGCATTTTCTTCACAACAAAGAGGCTTTTAAACTGGGAACAGTAGTGAGGATTTATTAAAGGGAAAAGGCACAAGGAGGCTTCAAGGATGACGTGTTTTCGGAGGAGATGCATTCCTTGAAGGCTCCAAAAACATTTAGCCCCCTGTTTGCTTGTCAAAAAATTCATAGGGGGCTAATAGTGGCCCCAGATGGGGATGGCTTCTTCTTGAAGGAGTCAAGAATTCAGAGAATGATCTTTGGGGTAGGCCAGATGCCTGATCCTTGACACTTCCATTTTATTTTCTGATTCAGCTGCCACAAACCATGAAGACACATATCAGCAGCGACATCACTCAAACAACTACCTACCCAGACTAAAGCCTAACATTTTTTCTCCTGGGTGCATTTGGACTAGCAGACCCTTTACATCATCAATTTTTCAAACAGAAAGGAAACCTATTCTATTTCTACCCTTATTACTCCATGAGACCAAATTAAACTGTTGGCCTCATAGTTTCTCTACCTGAACTACTGTCTGCTAGGATTGAACAGTTGTCTAACAGACTTCTTCTCTACCTTCTAAGATAGAAATTGAAAAATAGTCAAGCCAGGTTTAGACTGTCTGGCTTGCTGTGGACCATGGCATAATAGGAAAACTGCTCATGGACTGTAAACCTTGCAGAAATTAAAACAACTGATTAAATGCTCAGGGACTGAGCTTTATTGAGCCTTTCCTACCTACCCTACTCTAACTGAAATATTTACCAGTCTAGCTTACAAACATTGTTTTCCAATGTAACCAGTCCATCAAGTGATCCCATGACTGGTCTTTCTTGCTCAATTCCTACCTACCCTACTCTAACTGGAATATTCACAGGCCTAGCTTACAAACATTGTCTTCCAATGTAACCAGTCCATCAAATGATCCCATGACTGTTCTTCCTTGCTCATCTCCTTGAGCATGTTGGATAGGTAGGGATACTCCCACTCTTTTTGTTCCACAACGGCAGCTTTCAAAAAATTTCTTGTTGTCTACAACACGCTGCTTAGAAAGACCTTCGATCCTTCTTCAAATGTTTGTAGAAAATGAACGTAAGGATCATGGAATGATACCTGGTTATGAATATTTGGCAAGTAGGCTTCAACCAGGATTTCTTCTTCTACCACTGGATTGAGAAAAAGACTCTCTTGGGGTAGAGTGTCTCCTTCATCTCCTGAACTGGAGGACTCATCATATATTGCAACTGATTCCTCTTGGAGCTCTGATATATTCTGCTCTGCTGGACCGAGCTCCGTGAAAATATCTATGTATTCTTAAGCAGGGGTATTTTCCATTTCTTCCTCTTTTTCAAGGGAAGGCATCTTGCTTTCATCATGCTCAAGAATATATTCTTCGCTTTCCTCCTAATCTTCTAAAAGGAAGGGCTGCTGATCTCCGATCTCATGACATTCATCACTGATGCTTTCATAACTTTCCCCATCAGTGTCATAGATAGGCTGACTTGGTTCATTGCTTCTCTGGAGTTGTTGGTCCTGACTTTCCTCCCATGAGACTACCGATGATGATCTTGCAAGCTCAGATTCCCTCTGGAAACAATCTTCATCAAATAGATCATAACTAGGAAATTCATAATCGTAAGCAATGTCACCAATCAAACCTGTCGGATTCTCAGCAGGTCTTTCTTCGTCCTGATTCACAGAGGAGTCTTCTTGTTTTTTATCAGTTCTGTAGAATATTTCAGGGGTGGACTGCATGTTTGATATTCAATCCATCTCTTCTTCTCTCAACGGAGGGATTTCTTTTTTAACACAGACAGAAGAGCCACAGTCCTCTACTTCTTGTACGAACTGATCTTGAGGTAGGATATCTTCGTGAGCCTCATCTTGAGAATTTTCCTGAGAAGGAGAAAAATCCAGACCAATATCATCATACATGTCTTGCTCATTTTCCAGGTCTGGAGTTGGCCCTTGCTCGGGAAAATGCATGGGCTGCTCTTAATAATCATCATTTGCTTTCAGGTTAGCCATATACATTTCCAGCACTTTACCTAAAATGTTTGCCATTTCATTTAATTGGTCTTCCAAAGCATCAAGCTTTGCATCTTTGTCCATGTCTGGATCCATGTTCCTGCAAATAAGGTCACTGCATCCTCTCAACCAGTTCAGAGTCTTCTACCAGTGGAGTCATTTGGTCTTTTAGGAATTGGAGAGTGTGGAGTTTCCATGTGGATGAATTTGGATGTTAGAAACGGACTGCTATCCACCATCATCATTTAGATACCAACCTAACTAGAGATTTTGGGTCATTTGAGTGCCTAAGGGTGTCTGAGATAAAATGCACTCAATTCCCCAGCGGAGTTGCAATTATGTTGGGGTTCCCATGTTTTGGCTAGATTTGCAAGACCAAAATATGAGACAACATCATAACCACTTTGGGGTCCTAGGATCTAACCCTCCTGGACCTGGAGAGGGATCTCTCCATTCAGAAGCAAAGAATGATATATCTTTGAAGCTCAAAATGAGATATTAGGCTGGGTATGAAGCATAGAGGGGGTTTAAAAGGATTTGGTTGGTTGTTGGGTTGGTCATGAGATCCTCGACTGAGAAGGTAATGGGAGGAAAAGAGCAAAGAAACAAGATGTTTCAGTAAAAGAGGATAGGTTAAGACTGTGCCATCCATTGGGCTATGGAGTCATGAAAGGAAATTACTTGCAAATAACTAGCCAAGGCTTTCATAGGGAGATTCATCTACACCAAAGGATCTTTGAGATAGATGATGGAGTGGAACACTAAGGAGAGAAAAATGAACACTAAGGGCAGCTTGAGATCAGACCAGAGCCCATTTAACTCTAGATATACTTCAACATAATCTCAAAGGGAAAACAAATAAGACTAAACATAGAACTAGGCCTGAGGTCAGAGAAGGACTTTTAACCTTCAATGCTTTGACACCAACTCATGGGATCTTGGAAAGGTCAATCTGCTGAACAAGGACCCCAGTGGACAGGGCTTACACTAAATTCTCGGTATCCCAAATCCTCTAGCTTGAACCCAAACAAGTAAAACTAAGAAGCAAACCCCAAATTCACACATAAGCTAGCAGTGAATAACAACTACTACACTGGTTAAATTACATGAATTTGCTCTTAGATTCACTATCAACATAAAACATTAAAGGTAGGGAGAGCATAAAAATAGGGTACCATGCGAGGGTAAATCCTATGTTATATTTTTGATGCGTACCAGAAGACCAATGAACAGCATGAAAAATGTAATAAAACAATATAATGAGAAAAACATCACCCGTAGTAATAGACCAGGATCCTGTGAAATCTACTTGATTAATTGATGCAAAACCAGTCACATACACTGAGCTCAATGGTTGATTATAGTCCAAACTTTCTCCTCCCAGCCTACTACATTACAAACTACTCTGCTACTCTCTCCCAAAACTGTTCTGACAGTAAAAAATGGGTCCCTACAACAACAACTACAACAACAATGCAACCCTTTACAAAGTGTTTTTGGGAGTTCTTATAGGATATTGGACAACAAGAGTAGATGATACACATTAAATCGATCCATTAAGACAGAGTGGAGGAAGATTCCATGCCCACTCTACTTAATAGCTCTGCGTTGTACTTTGCAGTCTGGTTTGGAGTCTCTGTCAGGTTGATTTTGACCAAAGATGTTTCTTTAATGTCCTTTCTGGTTGTAAGGCACTCTTCTTTGTCTTCTGAATAACATAAGGTGACTGAAGGTCTTCTAGGCTTCCATACCTCCATTATTGCTGCCCTGATAGTATTTGGGAATTTTTTGTCAGTGAGATGGCCTTTGGGAGCTCGGGGAGGCATGGAGACTTTTGCTGAGGACGTACTGTTCTGGGAAAATGTACTGTTGATGCTAAGAGAAAATATGGCTTGTTTCATGTGCTCTTTAAATCTTCAAATTGCATCTTTTCCTTTGATCACGGGATTAAAGTATCAAATTTTCAATTACGGACTTTAACCCCCTCAATCCTTCTCTGTTGTTGCACTGACCGCTGCTGTAGTGGCCTCTCTGTATTTCCGAATCATAGTGATGGTAATTATGGAAAACAGAGTGAATTTACCACTCTTTGAAACCATGCACAATAAAATAAACTAATTATAAAATCCAGGGGGTGGCGGAAGAAATGCTGCGGAGGCCATGGAGGAATGGTGGTGCAACTATGGTAACAGTGGCTGCAATGGAGGAAAAGTGGTTTCAGTAGGAAAACCACCGGTGTCACGCGGAAAAAGGATGGTAAGGCAGTTTTTTTTTTGAATGCAATATAGGTTTTCAGCTGACACATGGCTCTATAAAACCACCCATATCGCGTGAGTTCTGACTATTAAAGATTGGATGCAAAACTAGCACGATATTGTTGTGGGCCATTGGATCTAGGGCAATGAGATCCGACGGTGGGAGATGGAGCAAAAGCGGAGGATATGGTTAGTGATCAGGAGTAACATGAGTCGTTAGATCAAGAAGGATGAACAATCAGGATCTAATCGGAACCAGAGGGGGTAGGGGCTAGACCGTCGATGGGCTCATGAAGCAATTGGCTTTGGACCGTTGGATTATCTGTAGATCAATGGTTATGATTAGGTCAGGAGCGACCAATCGGGGAACAGAAGGTGGAATGAGGATAGATCTGGGCCGTTGGATCAAAGGGATTGTACGACGGAGATTCAATCGGGGATCGGTCATTCGGGGCATCGGAGGGTTGCATTTTTCAAAACCTTCAATTGTGCGATAGCCGTTATATCAGGGTGGTAGATCGACGGTCGGCATGCAATCAGCGGGGTAACAAAGGGGTGAGGCGGGTGCGTTGTGAGATAAGCGCGGGCTGTCAGATCTGTATAGATCGACGGTGGGTATTTCATCCATGCTCCACAGATCATAACACAATCACATCGGAGATTTTTAACTTTACAAAGAAATTGCGCTCCGCTCTGACCTTCCGATGCGATTAGCTGCATGTGCGTTAGCGCTCGGGTCCATGGGGGGAAGTGGTTAAGGGGATGTATGAAAGGGGCTAAGCCTGTTCTAAAGAAAAATGGGTTTTTAGCTTTGTTTAGTGTATTTTAAGGCCCAAAAAGGGGTAACGGTACAGAGGAAAAGGGGTTATTAAACCAAACAAAGGGTGTTTGCAAGGTTTAAAGGGGAGTTAGGGTGATTTAGAGGATTTATGAAGGATTAAGGGAGGGAAACAGAGGATGAAACAGAGGCTTAATGGGGATGAAATAAAAAGAAAAAATGGGGGCCTTTTGGGCATTCTTCACAAAAACAGAGAGGTTTTAGACTGGGAACAACAACAAGGGTTTATCAAAGGACTGAGGCACCAGAGGCTTCAAGGATGATGTGTTTTCAGAGGAGATGCATTCCTTGAAGTCCAAAAAACATTTTAGCCCCCTGTTTGCTTGTCAAAAAATTCATATGGGGCTAACACAAGGAACAAGGGGAATAACATGTTCCTCCTTATAAGATTGAGATGTCTCATGGTTTGCAAAAGTTGGGGAAGGAGAATCATCCAAGGGTTCAGATTTAAAAGATATCAAGGTGAGTAGAATCAAACTCTGAAAATTTTCCATAATGAAATATGAGTCAACCACTCCCTCGGGAAATTCATAACAAAGGTAAAGGAATCTCTGAAGAAAATCCTCTACTAAATCACCTGAATTCATTATAAGTTGATAGATTCTATCACATACATCTTAATAATCATACTTTGCAAAGGCTTCACGAAGCTCCTTAACAAGGTTCTGAAATGAATGGAAAGAAGAAACATGTAATATATGACACAATTTCTTGACTCAGCCTTCAAATGTGAGGGTGAACAATCTAAACATGACATCCTTACAACGTATTCCATTAGAAAGACATGGGAAAATTGAAACATATGTTCAAGGAAATTTAGTTAAACCTTGCCATCAAACTTAAATTTAGATAAGTTATGAATAATTTATGTAGGGATGCTAAAATCAAGCTTCTTGAAAAAAAAATCCCAGATTATGATTTAGGAAAGACCCATTTGAGATAAGAGATTCAAAACAGACTCAACAGGAACAACTTGTCATCTGACCTTCCTTCTAGTTCCAGAATGTTGACGATGCTAGATACTGAAAACATACAAGGGGTCTCCCTGATGTGTAGTTCGAATTAGAACTCACACTATTTGGAATAGGAGCCCCACTTGAAGTATGGACTTGACCACCATAACTTAAGGTTTTCATTGGATGCAATGAATAACATAAGAGATTGTACACATGTCCTTTGAAATCAAAAAGTAAGTTGACACTATGAAACACCAATTGTAATGTGTAAAAGGAGACCTTCATGAGAGGGGAGATAGGAGCGAGTCTCTGGAAGGAAGTAATAGTAATAACCTAAGAGAGACACATGAGAGAAAATAAATATTCATTAGTTATATAATAAAATATTCCACATAGACACAATAACCATTAAAAAAATTTCAACACTCCTTTAATAAGATGAGCACCAAATCTAATGAAATAGTTCATTTTCTTTAGTACATATAAACGTGCAAATATACTGCAAATATCCAAAGAATAATCTTAGAACATTCACGATACATGCATGAAAATGTGTTGGCTTAATGAGCTTCAATTATTAGGTGAAATATACAAGTACAATGTTACAATGATGATACACTATTTCCAATAGTGGAAAATTATCTCATTTCTAGCTTCTGCAAAAGAATGATTTTATCTCCTATGTCAAGCTAGAGAAGCCAAAGATAGCTCTCTAAAGCCGAAGCCTCCAAAATCCCTTTGCTTGAGTTATGTGATTCCTTTTATAACAAGAGGAATGAAATTTCATATCCCTTATGAATCTTGAACTACCCTCATGATTCTTGGACTCCCAATGTGACCCTTTTATTTCCATAATACTTTTGGACTCCTAAATTACCTTTGAACTTCTAAAAGACTCTTTTGTCCACATGTGACTTTTCATATTCCACATTTGACTCTTGAACTTCCATGCATTTACATTTTGTCATTTTCCTTGAAAATATGTCATTACATTCCATACGATGATGTGGCAAGACACATGGACACATATGAAATTGCAAAGACAGTTCTACAGGCCATAACTTGGAAATGATGACATGGAACTTCATGTTGATGTGGAAATGCCAATTTCTTCTCTTTGTTTCTATGTCTTTCATTCTTGATGATTTGTTTTATCATTACTTCATCTTCATGAAATATATTCTTTGTTATTCATCTACATCCTCCAAAGGTTTATGTATGGAAAATGTGTGCTAACTATTGACATGGCTTGAATATTGATCAAGCACTATCTTGATGGACTATGCTATTCCTATTTGATATTGCATGAATGAAGTACACTTATGCATTCATTAAGGATTGAGTATGTGAGAAAGTGACTTTGATGGTTATAAACCATGAAGAAGACTTAAACACCTAGCACAATATCAATTGAAAATGGAGAGACCATGGAACACCAAATAATAAGATCCTTAGCAGGCTCCAAAATTCAAGTGTAGTCAAAATTTTGGAGGGTGTTGACAGTAACGTCAACACTTTCCCAAGACGCATTGGAGTTATTTATTATTCATGTACTTTGAGGAATACTTCGGGGCACCTTCTCCATTATGTGTCCATAGTCCTACTTTACTATGATATAGATCCACACTATATTTGTTGGTGGCTAATATGTTTTTGATGTGTCACATGGATTCACTATGTATTATTCGTGGGCATGTCTTATAATTTCATGTCATGGATCTATACTGTATGCTTTGTGACCATGTTCAATTTATCTTTATGACCGAGAATGGATATGACTACCTTGGGGATGTTAGTTGAGACTTCAACACTTGAATTCCTCCAATCCAAATTCATAGTTTTGTATCCTTCGTCTCACTTTGAGCTTTGAGTTTTGTTTAGTGAATTTCAACCATAAATTTCTCTAATGACCTCATAAATTAGGTGGAATTTTTTATAACCCTATTTTCCACTCCATTACAGTGAGAGAAACCCAAGTTCAACTTGCCTAAGTTGCTATATAGAATGCATCCCATTTCTTCTGATAGCTTCACCATATGCTACAATCTACAAATGAAAATAATTCCTACTAATATAATTCATTCAATAGTTTCCACACAACCAACTTCAATGTTTGAAACATAATATCAATACTTTAACATAACCAATATTTTAATACTTCACAAATATCAGAAATGTAAGGCATAAATTCTAGATTAAAATATGATGACAATGTATCAATCTTGGAGCTCATGATGAACGAATGAAGTGTTAGGGTGTTTGGTTAGGAATTTGTTTGGAAGTTCCTATGGTGATAGTTGGTGGAGGGAAAAACTCCATAGCTCCCAATTATTTCTCATTAGAGCTATATGAATTTAAATTTCTTGCAACATTGATCTACAATATAAAACTACCCATTTTGAGAATCGCTAATTTGTGAAGAAGACAAAGTAAGTTCCAATCATGCATGTTCACTCTATTCTTTTACGCAAGAAAGAATTTTTGGTCATTGAGAAGGCCATCATTGGGAAATTAATTTGCCTTTGAATCTCTCTCTAAACTCAATGGAATTATAGATTCAATGGAACTAATAATAATTGATTAAAGGTAACATGCACACCTTCTTCTATGCCAAATTGTTTTATATCTATTTTTTAAGTAGGGAGTGAATCTAATTAGCAAGGGAATTTTTAAGAGATAAGGTTTTTCCACATAAGTCTAAAATATTAATAAAAAATTCACAAAAATGGATAAGAAATGAATACACTAGTGCTATGTGGTTAATCCCCAAAATGGGGAAACAATCCACGATGTCAACCAACATGATCACTTGAGGAGATGTATTAAACAAAAACCTTGTATATATATATATATATATATATATATATATATATATATATATATATATATATATATATATATATGTATATATATATATATATATATATATATATATATATATATATATATATATATATATATATATATATATATATATCAAATGACCCACCATGCTATTTAAATAGAAAGCATGGACCAATCAAGTGTCAAGCAATGACATAATATAGTTGTTAGCATCAAGGAGAGTATGAATGTATAAATGCATATTTCCATAGTTGCAGTTCATGATGAGAAAGTGGTTTCTAGAGAAAAATTGTGTTACACAACATTGAAACGTTAAATCACTCTCTATATATAACATATCATGACCATTGGATTAAATAAATACAAAATCATACTAAGGAAACAAATGAAAGAAGAAAAAATTACCTAATACACTTTCAAACAAGTTGTTCTTAACTAATTCCTATGTGTCTAAATATCTTAACATATTCTTGAAGAAAAACTTGAGATAGGATTAAAGGATTTACAAATGTGGCACAATAGGAGAAGGAAGGAGGAACTAGAACCTATTCCCCCTTAACGGAAACTTTTATAATTCCTAACATAGATCAATGCTTGGAAAAATTCACTTATGTAAGAGATTTTGTGAAAATGTTTGGAAATGTATCATCTGTAGGGAAAAAAGAGCACTTCAAGAATGAAATATTAAACAATATTTTTGATGAAGTGCATGTGTAGCTAAATGTGTTTGTTTCACTGATGTTGAAATCCATGCTTGTGATCTTAATGGCACTCTAATTGTCAGAATAGAGTTTGGTTAAAATTTTCTACAAGAATCTAAAATACAAAAGGACATATTGAAGCCACAAGTTTTCTTGAGTTACCTTAACTACCACTTAGTACTCTACTTCTACTAAGTAAATATCAAGATCTTGTTGTATCTTACAAGCACAAGTGACAAGTCCAAATCTAATATTGAAAACATAACATATAGTAGAATTCTAATCATGAAGGTCATTGACCAATTGGAATTAATGATACCAACCAACAAGGGAACCCCCCTTGAACTATAATATATCTTAAACTAAACTATACCCTATATATTTAAGTATCATTCTTATTTATTTCCAATGGATCTCATGGGGTGTTTTCATATATTTAGAAACAAGATCAATAGCAAAGGAATGATCAAGATCGATGAGTCAAATACAAAAGGATATCATCTAACTAATGATACAAAGTGGCATCTACTTTGGGTTTAGTATAGGTGGTAGCAAGTATTACTCTAGACTAAAAGGGGTAAGTGTTTGGTTTAAAATATTCCACATGAAATTGATGAAGAAGGCCGCATGCATACTTATACTGGGAAAGAGAAACTCCTTCCTTGATTTGCGTTACTAGGAAGCCAATGAAATAATGAAAATAAGCTAATTCAATCACTTCAAATTTATTCTTAAGGATATATTTCACATGTTTTCAAAGTTTGAGGTCACTACTAGTGAGAATAAGGTTATCAACATAAAGGAAAGTTTTATGATATGGTTCCTTACTTTATTTCTAAAGACATTGGTGTCATAATGACATATAGGAAAGTTGATGTAGAGAATAAAGCTATCCATTCTGAGAATACACCACCTAAAAATATTACTTAGGGATATAGAGAGATATTTTAAGAAAATAAACAAGGCTAGCATCATTTTGAACATGGCAAGGGGGTTGTTGCTTGTAAATTTCCTCTTACAAATTCCCATGTAAAAAGGCATATTTAATATATTTTTGATGGACCTCCCATTTATGTGAGGCAAAAAAGGATAGAAAAAGGTGAACTAAATTCAAATTTGAGAATAATATTATTTTCTACCAATGTGAAGCCCTGCCAAACCATAATTTTTTTTATAATAGATAATTTATACATGGAATTGAAGAAGACAAAGGCACTAGTTTGTAGAAAGAAAAGTTGTTGGGAAAATTAATTTCTTAATAAATAACAACTAGTCACCTAAACACTAATTATCAATTCGAGGAATGAATTTTTGTTTCAAGGAAGTCTACAATATATATGCAAGCAACTACGAACATCTAACACTAATTCTACATTATTGGGTTCTACACTATCAAGCTAATTTGACAAGAAATAAAATGTAAGACCCCAAAAACAATACTAAATTTAAAAATAAGAAAGTAAATGAAAGGAAAAGAATTATACTAATCACACGACTTGAATCAAGAATAAATTGAACCATGCCTTACTGAATTGGAAATTTAACTTATTGCATCCAACATAATTCAAATGCTAATCTAGAGCAGTAAATTAAATGCAATTAGAAATTGTAGGAAACAAAAAATCTAGAAAATGTAGCAACCAACAAATTACTTGAAAAAAAGGAAATTTACTTTAAGGAACAATAATTAAAGTTCAAAGAAACACCAATTAATTAATTACGAAAAATACACAACTAAACTACTTTACATGGTCCAGACAACACCTCGTCCAAGGTAGTGGGCCCCACTACCCAAGAGTCAGTTTTGCCTTGAAAAATAATTTAGATCAAATTACAAGTAGAAAATTATGAAATTCCACTGATAGATCCTTTCATTAAAGATTAGATATAGATAAAATACAACTCTGAGCTCTTCCTCTAATTTAATAATTGTCCACCCCCCCTCTTTGATATCAGTTTTCATTTAAATACATAGATGGAAAAGGGAAATCACAACTAAATTGATTACAAAATTATTTCCATTAAAGTTTGAATTGATTACATAATCTAAATAAACAAGATCATATATGAAATATATCTCCTTCATGATTAAGCTAGAACAAGTAGAATTTGGTATGGCAATTGGGAGAATATGGAAAATGACCACATCAAAAAATATGAGCAAATCACCTTCAAAGAACCTGTCATTTTTCTCAATAGAGATCAAATTCTGGAAAAATGATCATTACAGTACAAGGAAAAGACCCTCTAGTGGATGTTTTTGAGGAACCCCACAGAAAAATACCCCATACATTCATTTCTAGCAGAGGTTACTAGAGGAGGTTGGCGGGCAGAGGGTTTTGCGGATGTTTTCCGCTCGGTGCGCTTATCATTAAATGTCGCCCTGGTGCTCTGAAATACCAAAAGCACCGGTGTGCACAAAAACATTGCCACACTAGACACCATGCACTCCATACACACCTGCCTGGTGCGTCGTATTATTCTATAGGACCGATGCGTCACAACTCATCTGTGCCGATGCATTATAAAACACCGCGCCAAAACCAAAACTGCCCAGTGCAGTAGAAAGAAACCGCACTAGTGCATCATAAAAAAACGGGCCAAAAAACAAACCAACTGGTGCATTTGTAAGAAATAGAACCGATGCACCTATAAACCATGCACACCGGTAAAGGGTTAAATTAAAAAAATATTACAGTAAAAAACCCGGATTTTTCATTTTTCCGGTGCTCTTGAGCTCTCAATTACCGGTGCGTGCTCTACCATAGAACGCACCGGTGCGCAAAAAATATTAGCACACCAGACAGCGTGCGCGACGTACACACCCGCCTTGGGTGTCCAATTAGATAACGCACTGGTGCTTCAGTACTCTTCCGCACCGGTGCATCATTAAACACTGCGCCAAAATAGAAACGTGTTGGTGCATTCTTATCCAAGAGCACTGGTGCACCTATAAAACTCACGCACCAGAATAGCGTTAAATAAAAAAAATTAAGGCCAAAAAACCAGTGCTTTATGACTATTCCGCACTGGTGCTTTAAGAACATTCTGCCCCAATGCATCATCAAAACATCGCGCCAGAACTAAAACATCTCGGTGCTGTGTTAGGGAACCACCACGGTGCATTATAAACAACATGCCAAATCTGACACAACCCGGTGCGTTTGTAAGTAAGCATACCGGTGCGCCTATAAAACCCCGCGCACTAAAATAGGGTTAATTAAAAAAAAAATTACGGCCAAAAAACTGCATTTTCACTTTCCTCAGTGCTCCAGAGATCTCAAGCACTGATGCCATTTCCCATTCTCTGAGCCGCCTTGACATCCGTGCTTTCATTGCACCCATTGCACGCACTGCTGCTCTACATTGGCCACCAATCGCTAGCTTGAATTTTGAAAAATGGTGGGAAAATATTCTTTTGCAAATTTTATAGCCAATATGCCTCCTCGACGGCGAAATGTATAGGTATTTTTCTAGTTTTTCCATAATTAAGCCTTTTAGCAGATTAGAATTTGAAATAACCTTAAAAATAACCATTAAAAAAGAAAAAAAAAATTGTTGCACGGTGTACCAGGGCCATTCGGCTCGCACCAGATAGCGGTGCTGGCTGTAAAATTTACAGGACGCACTGCCACCGGTGCTAACGGTATCCACATCGTTTCCGGGGCGGTACCGAAAGGCGCCCCGCATAATTTTAAATTAAAATAAAATGAAAAATGTGGTGCGCTCATTTATCCAGGCACATTGTTGACCAAGGGAATCCCAGTGCGGTGCGTTGATGAAATTATTTACCCCGGTGTATGTCAATGCACCGCATTCTACATTCCGATAGGGTTAAGGGTGCGGCTGGGTAAAAGACCACACTGTCAACTATGTAATTTTCATGAAGTCGGTGCGCTAACATGAATATACACTCAGGGGCATATATTTCAGTCAACACACCACTATTATGAACTTAGATATAGTCAACGGTGCTTGAAAAATAGATAGTTGCACCGAGGCCGGTGTGTTGTATTTCATTAGGGGCACCGAGATCGGGGCAATACAAACTTACGCTGCACTGCCACTGGTGTGTGACTATTTTTGCGGCACACTGACTGTTCTATTTTTTTTTCAAAAAAAAAAAATATATATATGTATATTCCTAAATACATGTCTGTTTTAATAAAAAAAATTGTTTAATATGTCAATGATTCAGAGAGAAGAGGAGGAACAGAAGGAACAACAGGCTGAATAGTATGACATGATTCACCAATGGGAGGCCCGAGAGAGGGTGAGAGATGCATACCCTCACCCTATTACAACAAATACCCAGGGGATCCTTAGGCAGGTAGGCCTCCTCAAGTTCTATGAGGAGGCTACTTCCCTAAAGGCCCATAGTGTGTTTTTGAGATATCTTATCCGCAGGTGGAATGCCCACTGACAGGCTCTCCAGGTTGGTCTTGACCAGTGGTACACACCCACTGAGGAGGATATTTATTTTATTACAGGACTATCGAGGAGAGGGGTGGATTTTCCCTCATTCCCAGACGTGCCAACTAGTTGTGTAGCAGGGAGTGAGTTAGTTTACTCCCAGAGATACATTGGAGCACATGTACTGTCTCCTTCAGAGTTTTGGGTACCTGGAGGTCAGTTACTTATAGGTGCATTTGGTAGACAGGACGTGTAGTGCCTCTCACTTATCATTTCTACCATTTTTCACAACACCAGTGATGGACAATAGCCACGACTTGTCAGGTGGTATGCCATTTTTTTGTGGCAGTTTTGTACAGCCTTAGATAGATGTCGTGCTCATGCACAAGGGAGGGTCAACTTCCTTTTGGCTTCAAAGCTGTTTTGTTTATTTTTTGAGAGGTTTCCAGAGAGGAGACCTAGTTTTGTTTGAAAACCTCATAGGTCAATGTTCGAGGCCCATATGCACATGTGGGGGCAGATGATGCCCAAGAGGGGAGACACTATGTTTCTAGCCAAGATGTCGCATGATGCACTAGACTTACTAGCCAGTGTTGACGGGCTGCATCCCTTCATTATGGTCCCATGTCCTTATGCTAGATTAGATTGTCAAGGGTGTCCCAACATCCTCTTCACAGATGACGAGCTGCTAGATGATAGAGGTAATATTACTCTTTTATTTATATTTATTCTAACATGTTCTTTAACTTGTTTTTATTAAATTGTGTAATGAAATTGTCTAATTATTGTTGTGTACTTGTATATATTTTTCAAAAATTGGCTCTTTTTATGGCAAGGAGATGCTAGATCCACCACATGATCTAGGTGTGGATCTTGATGATGATCAGGACATGGCCGATGCCAAGGATGAGCATGATTAGGATGAGGTCGGTGCAACATAGAGACATGCTCCTACTCATGGTGCACCGATACTGCATTTTGCTAGGCACGATCGACCTGAGAATAGATATAGGATGGAGTTGGGCAACCAAATCTGTGCATTGATTTTTGATGTGGGCATCATGCTCGCTCATTACAGAGACATACATGTCGATGATAGGTTGTTATGGATGTGGAGAGGCATTCCACGTGACATGTATGGCCTGATGCGGCATGTCATAGGAGCTACGACAACTGTTACGCGACTGAGGAGGACTGTCCATAGCTATAGGTGTAGTCAAGCCATGACACATGATGGACAATCAGCGAGTAACGACTCACATGCATCTCATGATCATTCACCTCGCTTCGCGCCTAATGAGCATGACGCTCCACTAGCAGCATCTAGCAATCATCATGGAGATGACGCTGGACCATCAGCCACGTCCAGTTAGTAGCCTGCAGCATCCGTCAGTACTAGTCATGATCATGAGTAGGCTAGACCATTGATCGACGAGGCTTCACTATTGACTGAGCAGGCCTCCACTACTACTTCTTATATTGATGTTGTATTGCCACTAGCTGATGCATCCATTAGTACTAGTGATCATGATCATGAGCATGCCCGACCATCGACCATCGAGGCTGTACCCTTTACTGAGCAGGCCTCCACTTGTATAACTATTGATGTTGTTATACTACCACCAACTAATCCATGACATTTATATTACAGTTGTATATTTTTAACATTATTCAGTTATATATATATATATATATATATATATATGGTCCATGTATTTGATGTTCATGTTGCAGTTGTACTTAATTTACATGTTGGTGATCATCATGATGTGGCGCATATTGTTAGGTCATGTTAGATATGTTCATTTGATGTTTGTGTTGTGATGATGTTAATATATAATGTTAATTTGATGTTTGAATGTGTTTTTTAGTCGAATATGATGTTTGTACGATGGTTATCATGATCGTGATGATGTTTATTAATTAATTTAATATTAAATGACTATGATATTTATTAAATATTATGTTGTGATTGTAATTGAAATTGAAATTTTAATTGTATGTAAAATTATAAAATTGTATTTGTATTTGTACTAATTGTAATTTTAACTGTAATTGTATGTAAAATATTTATTAATGTAAAATTTTAATTGTAATTGTAATATTTAATTTATTGTGAAATGATTGTAATTGTATATATGAAAAACTGTAAAATTGTAATTGTAATTGTAATTGTATGTAAAATTGTAAAATTGTAATTGTATTTGAAATTGTAATTTTAATTGAATTGTATGTAAAATATTTGTAAAATTGTAATTGTAAATGTAAATGTAATTCTATGTAAAATTGTAAATGTTGTATGTAAAATTCTAAAATTGTAATTGTATTTGTAATTGTAATTTTAATTGAATTGTATGTAAAATATTTGTAAAATTCTAATTGTAAATGTAAATGTAATTCTATGTAAAATTGTAAATGTAATTGTATGTAAAATTAAAATTGTAATTGTAATTCTAATCATAATTCATTTATGTGAAATTAATGTAAAATTGTAATTGCAATTGTAATTTTAATTGTAAATGTAATTTTAATTGTAATTGTATGTAAAATATTTGTAAAATTTTAATTCTATTACTGTGAAAATTTTAATTGTATTAATGTGAAATGATTTTATTTAAATATTTAAATTTGTAAATTTGCAAATAATTGTAAAATAACAAATCTAGAATAATACAAATTTTTGTAACATAATAAAGTTTAGAAAATAATGAAAATAAATTCATGTACTTTAGAATTATCATTATTTTATTATGAACTTACATATAAAAAAAAGAACTTTATACAATCCGGTGCACTTATCATCATAACACGCATTGGTGAGTCGTATTATGAAGACACACCGGTGCTTCACAACTCTTCCGCACCGGTAACGAATAAACGCAAATAAAAAAAACAAAACTCTATTTTCTTTAAGTGAAAAAAAAGTGGAAATTTGAAAAATGGGCAGCAAAATACGTTTGAAAATCTAATTTCATAAAATAATTCTTTAAATACTAAACACTTTTCATTATTTCACTATTTTTGCTAAAATTTTCAGCCAGATGTTTGCAGGAGACAGACCTGGAGCAAGAGAGCACGAGGGCACTATGAATCAGGTAAATACGTTCGAACAGAAGTATTCAGACAATCAGAAACCAAACATCTAGTGTTTCAAACATTGTATCATAGAATTTCAAACCATCTCGTGATTAAATTTGATTATTTTTTTTACCTTTTTTTCTGCAGTTTTTTTACTTTTTTCTGCAGTTTTATCCATTTTTACCCTAAACCCTTCATTTTTTTTGTTTTTTCCCTTTCTTCTCCCTATTTTTCTGATTTCAGGATTAGGTTTTTTCATTTTAGATTGATGTGACGACTTGCATAGTCAGATCCCAATCCATTTGGCCATTGTGTGAATTTTTGGAAAAAATGGATTTTTCTTTATCGGTGTTCCCTGCGTACGTTGCCGCACCGGTGTGATGTATTATACAGTGCACAGCACAAGTATTGTGTAGTAAAAAAATTGAAAACATTTTTTCTAAATCCACGCGCCATATCTAAAATAGGGCACCGGTGCTCCATTTAATGAGGATAGCACCGTACGGTGTATTACACCATTTTTGCGGTGTGTTTATAATATCCCACGCACTGTACGATATATTAAACTATTTTTACGGTGTGTTTATAATACTCAACGCACCGTATGGTCTATTATACTATTTTGCGATGCGTTTTTAATATCTCCACGCATCGGCTGTGGTGCGTACCTCATGAAAGGCGAACCGGTGTCTTGAGATTTATTTTCTACCTGAAAAGTTGAGAATTTATTTATAAATATATTAATGAATGATATGGTACATGTTTTAGATTGATAAAGAAATGAATGACAAGAGATCAAGTAACAAAAATACTGTTAACACATTAAGAAAAGCAGAAAAGGCAAGTTCTTTGTAAATTCTTTATAAAAAATATTATTTTTGAACTATATGTAAGTTTAACTAATATGTATTATTTACTGTATATCATGCAGAGCCACAAAATGACAAAGTGCGATATGATTATTTCTGATCTAGGACCAGAAGAGCGTAAAATGTTAATGGAAAAATTGCAAAAGGATGAATCAGGTGAATGAAAAAATACTATCGATCCAATATGAGTTTCTTTTTTTAATTATCATTAATAATGTAATTAAAATTATTAGATAACATGTGTCAAATAGTCCACTAATTCACATCTATTTAATGTTATACATGGACCAACAACTCAGAAAAGGAATATTGTTCTAAGAAAAGAAAAAAATTAATAGAACATGCAAATGAAAATGAATTTCTCCTTAGCTCATCTGAAGTGGTGTTGGAAGTTAACAAAAGGGGGAAAATTTTTTACAAAAGTTTGAGGGATCTAGTGGAATGAATGTATAGATTTTCTTTCCACTTACAATACAAAAATCAATCCAATGATTCCAAGAACCAAAATTTATCTAAACTGTATGAAGAGTTTCCATAGAATTGGTCAATGAGACATGTCAGACTTTTAATGGAAAAAACGTACAACAACAAAAAAGAAGGAATGAAAAAGTAATATTCCTTTAAATGTTTATCTAGAATTATTTATAAATATCACTTTTGTTATATTTACTTTTCATATATCAATATAAAAATTAAATATTTTATTGTCATGTTACATTTTTAGGAAGATTATGAAAAACTCAAAAGATGAATGAGCTGATATCAGAAATATGCCAGTAGGAATGTCCAAAAAGGTGTACAAGGAGATGGTCAAAGAAATGGAAAAAATTCAATCGTAGGAGGAGCCATCTCAACAAAAACATGCTTCAAATGTAATATGTAATCATTGAATTTTTTGATCATTAGGTACAATAAATAAACAATTTAGCATTAACTATTAATTTTCAAGAATTTTCTTGCAGAAAAGAAAAGAAAATGGAACCCATTCAGCACATAAAACAGGAGGTGATAACGGGGATTCCCATGGCCCTGGTATACCTTGGTCCCAACCTCCCCTATGTGTAAATGCATCCAATATTTCTTGCCCAATC
>JAXQQM020076831.1:0-13948 GCA_034641835.2 Pinus albicaulis
GATGCTATCTTCCCACTTCAAGATTTGTACTTACCCTCACCTATGCTTGAATTGGGCTTAGGCTTTGTTGGTGTCCCGTGTTTTGACAGTTTGGAAAATCAAAAGACAAGGCAACATCAGAACCAATCTTTAGAGTTCTAGGATCTAGTCCTCCTGTTCTCAGAGAGGGATCTCTCAAATATTTGTTTGCAAAGGTTTATCTTGTGTGCTTTGATTATGGATTTTAGACTAGTTATTAAGTGCGGGTGTTTGTTTGGTTGGATTGAGTTGATACAACAGAACATGAAAGGTCAAGGAAAGATAGACAGAAAGAGGAATTATATGGTTCATTCGGAAATGGAGTCAAGATAAGGTCATGACAAACTCCTCAAGGGATATGGGACATCAAAGGGAAAATCTAACTTGGTCGTAGGATCCTTTTGTTTTTGGAATAAAGTGAACATTAATAATTTGGGAAGAGAAGTTTAATTCTCAACAAAGGGAACTTGAAGAACATAACTTAACAATAAAGAGATATTTGATAGACAGGGCTAACCATAAATTCTACAAACATTCTTTAAGAAAATAATGACTTCAAGACAACTTTTAAAATGAAATCTAAGATTCGGGGAACACCTTATTTCCTCAAAGATTTTATTTTAAAGGACTTAGAAAACATAAAAGATTCACTGATAATTGCAGTCATAGAAGAGGGAACACCTAAATAACATCTATGCTTACAACTATAAAGACCTTCAAAACAATTGTTCAAGCAATGGCAAAGGGCAAGATCAAAACCGACCTCTTTGATTAACTTAAAACAATGGTACTTCAAAGGGAGACTTCAATAACAACTTTCAAGTGATAGTAGACAAGAAGGGAGAACCATAAATCATGCTGAAACCAACTATTTGAGCTATTAAGGAAATAAACAAGCATGAAGACTAAAGAGAGAGATTAAAGACTCTAAAATACTTCAGCAGAAGAAAACATAAAACAGTGAAGGATGAACAGGTCTAAGGTGCTTACAGGAGTCATTTCTTAGCCTAAAACTTTCAACCTACTGTAGTAAGAAATTATGGGACATAATGATAACGGGGGAAAAACATAGAACAATTCAGAATACTTCACCAACAGCCAAGCTCATGGATTTGATGATAGAGCCTTCTCAGGAACATAAATGCAATGACATCATCAAGACATCCAAGACTTCAATTTGTTCTTCAACTTCAACAGACTTGTATATTTATTTCAGAGAGTTTCAAAGTTACAACTTGTGATCAAACAACAACCAACAATTTCTCATCTTCTATTGAAGTATTTATAGAAGACTGAGGGGAAAATATCTGAGATAAGATCTTTTAAGACAATAAATACAGATTCAAGACTTCTCGGCCCTTTGAGGGGCTCGATGGAGAAGTTTACAGGTGGATCACTGTATTAACTTTTTTACATTTATGTATCAAGCTCGGTGGGAGCTTTATTTGACTTTGATGCTTTGCGTAATGTTTGGAGTAACTCTGCAGATATTTCTACATTGATTTCCTTGCAAAAGTAACTCCCTGGCTGCGTTGGAGGTGAATATCTGATTTTCTTCAATAACTTCGGCCTCTGTTTTGAAAGGTTTGAGGCAACAGGTGGCTCTGTGGTAGCTGAGGAATCAATTTGCCTCAGATGTGGCAGTGGAGGCTTTCTGTCTGATAAAACACTTCAGGTTTTCTTTAAACTGTGTTTTGAGTTGGGGATTAGGCTTTTGATAACCATCTTAGTCGTAATCCCCGTAAAACTGTCTTCAATCTTCATTCTGTTGTGCTCTGTCTTCAAACTTATACTCTTTAACTGTTTTTGAATAAAACAGTGTCTTGTCGATGTGCAGGGCCGCACAGGCCATTTTACGTGCTATCAACGCTCATGAAACATTGATAAATCATTGAATTCAAACCTGTGAATGGTTCTTTTTAATAGCTCGAAGGTGCAGGAAACGTCTTTCCTAACCCTCGGCTTTCCTTCATTATACAATGGAAAACCATTAAAACACCTGCAAAACACAAAAACCATTAAGAAATCCTGCGCTTTTAGGTTTAGACTGCTTCAGAAGGCGGGAAAGATCGTGGCCGTTGGATGGATGTATCCAACGGTGGAGATTTTATTCAGAGGCGGTCAAAGAGATCGCAAAATCGCATCGCAAATATTTGCGATGAGTGAGCAGGGGTTTCACATAAAAATGCGATTTTGCGATTTGCGCGATGGAGGGATTTAATGGGAAAAACCTTTATAAACAATGAAATATGACATTTTTCGACTTACAAAGGGAAAAGGCATTTTTTTATATGAATGGCGGGGGCATCGTACGGTGGGCCCAGCGGGGTCGATCGCGATTGTGGAAAGTGCGATGGCGCGGGAATTTGCGATGTGTTGATCGCATCGCAAATATTTGTGATGGATCAATTAAATCAAACGAAACGAAAATGTGATTTCGCAATATGCGATCGGGCGGATTGATCGCATCGCAAATTTTAGCGATGGGTCGATTGACCAACCCATGGAAAAATGCGATAATGCGACATTGCGATTTCGCGATAAGCGGTGGGCCATATATTATATGATACAAACTTTATAATAAATTTTATATAATAACGTATGGCAGGTTATGAAAAAGGAGAAGTGGTTAGAAAGGTAGGGCTTTATAACATAAAGTATTTATTATAAAGTCCTATGGGTTATTTGAGGGGTTTTCGGTAAAGCTAAAGAATGAGTCTTCAACCTTAATAAGAGTGATTTTCATGAAGGAGAAAATGAATCATATTGAAAACAAAGTTTTTACGAAGAAAAAGGGGAGCATATGAAAGTTATTTTTTGAGTGGGAGAAAAGGGAAAATGATGGTTCTTCAACAGTCTCTTCTTATGAAATTAGCAGAATTACAGAGCATGAAATGGAACAGCAAATGAAGATTTCGGACAGAGGTATGAGCCCTTCAAGTAGACTTCAAGAGCCAACAATTTTTAGTGATAAAATTTGTTCCTTGGAGGCTCAAAAAGTCTTAGACACCTTTTGGTATAACAAAATATTATAGGTGGCTAACAGTGGCTCCACTTGGGGATGGTGCCTTCTTGAAGGCATCAAGAATTCAGACTTGGTTTCTCTGGGACGCTGACTTGTGCCTGATCCATTAGGCTGCCCCTCCTTTGTTGGGATGATCTTATCTGAAAACATATTTAGCAGCTATGAAAACAATGGACTTTCATTAATACAAACTTTCTACCTACCCAATCCTACTGATCTAGCATTTTTTCTTCATTTAGAGTGCACTTGGATTGGCAAACTCTTTTTACAATATTTTATTCTTTTGAAAGCAGGAAATATAATCTATTTCTACTCCTTATTTCTCCCTGAACTCAGATTAAACAGTTGAGTTCAGATGATTCTCTACCTAATCTATTGTCTGTTGGGATTAAACTGTCCAATAGATTCTTATTCTCTAAATTCTACAACAAAAATTTAAAAACAGCCAAGTCAAGATTAAGTTGTTTATCTTGCTGTGATCTATGGCATAAAAACAAGCTGCACATAGATTATTATTCGCAGAAAATTTAAATCAAAAAATGGAAGGCTTAAGATATGAAAGTCTCTCATCATGGCCTTCTCTTTTCTTCACAGCTTTATTTTTGCTTTTGTTTGAGTTGTCCTTACTTTTCTTCTGGTTCAGATTTTGAGTTTGTTTGAACCTTCAATTTCTATCCTAACCTTTCTACCGATAAGCCAAGGTTGAATAGTTTGGCAAATCAAATTCACTATCCTATCAGCAGAAAAATTTAAAGCTAATTAGTCAAGATTAAACAATTTGACTAACTAGAAGTGTGTTTAGTAGGAGTGGCATTTGAGCTTGCACACTTTCAGAATTTGTTTCTCTTTTTGGCATGGGGCTTTGCCTTTCTTGTTTTCATTCTTGCCCTCTTTTCTTTCTTTTCTTTGTTTTTGTATTTTTGATTTTTCATAACTTTGAATGCAATGGTTAGACTATGATATTTACAATGGTAAAACAAAAATGCTTTGAAAACTTAAGATTCTTGGCAGAAGTAATTCTTGAGCATCCTGCCATTAACAAGACCTCCATATAGGTCTTCTCCATTCAATTATTTCAAGAAAAATGTATTATGACCCCTCTCAGCATGAATAATATAGGGCCCTTTCCACAAGTTCTCAAACTTGCCATGTTTCCCCTTCTCTTCTCTTCTTGAATCCCATTTAAGAACAACACTTCCAACCTGGAAATTGTTTGCCTTAGACCTCTTATCAAATAGTTTCTTCATTTTCTCTTGGACTAACTGTGTTCTTTCATAAAATTCTTCTCTGGTCTGCTGTAAATGGATTGTTTGGTTGATCCTCCTCTGCATATCATTTTCTTCGACCTGCACTTCTTGAAGGAGTTTCATGACTGGAACTCCCAATGAGGTAGGAAAAATTGCATCCATGCCATAAACCAACTGATAGGGGGACATATTTATTGATTTCTTTGTAGTTAATCTATCAGCCCATAAGGCATGAACCAGCTTACTGTGCCATGGATTTTTTATTCTGTTCCAACAGCTTTTTAATGATATTGATGAGACTCTTGTTGGAGGATTCAGCTAATCCATTTCCTTGGGGATAGTAAGCGGTGGAATGGCCCAAGGTTATATGGTATTTGTGATAGAAATCAACCATCTTCTTAGATTTGAAAGCAGCGGCATTGTCTGTTATGATTTTTCTGGGACAACCAAATCTGGATAGGATATGGGTTTCAAGAAACTTGATAATGACGGAGTCATTAGCATTCCTGGTAGGTATAGCTTCTATCCATTTGGTGAAGAAGTCAGTGGCTGTGAGGATCCACTTATGTTGAGCTGAGGAGGATGGATGAATTTCCCCCAATGAAGTCCAGCCCCCATTGTTGGAAAGGTGCCTCAACTCTGATAGGATGTAAGGGTAAGGGAAGGAGTTTTCTCTTGCCATCAAATATTTGACACTTATGGCAAGACATGACCAACTTCTGAGTGTCTAGAAAAAGGGTAGGCCAATAGTAACCTGATCTGAGAAATTTGTTCGCCGTGGCCTTCTAGTAGAGGTGTCCTCCACATTCACCATCATGTAGTTCGTGCATGATCTTTCCTACATCATCTTCAAGTAAACATTTAAGAAAAATTCCAACAACATTTTTCCAATACAACACCCCATCTATAATGCAAAAACTCAAAGCTTTTTGTTTCAAAAATCTAGCTTTAGTTTTAGACAAAGAAGGAGGGGCGTTTAAATACAAAAGCACATAAACAATGTCAGCATACCAAGGGGAATTTAGAAAGGTTTCTTTAACAAAAGGAGCATCAACTTCTTCTGCTTCTTCCAACACATCCACCATATTCATGTCTAATGCTTGGAAGTTAGATTCACCCATAAGTTTTGCTAATCCTTGCCCCTTAACTAGTTTGTTGGGCCTAATTTCTAAGTCATATTCAAGAACAGTTGCAATCCATTTTCCCCTTTTACCATTAGGGTCTTGACTTAGAATATCCTTGACAACAGTATGTGGAAAAAAAGCAATTATGCGAGAGTGTAAGATGTAGACCCTGAAGTCCTTTAATGCTTTCAATAATGCTAAGGCTTGCTTCTCCATGATACTATATTTGAGAGGAGCGTCTCTTAAGGCCTTACTAAAGAAAGATATTGGTTGTTCTTGTCCCAGATCATTCTTTTGAAGCAAAACTGCAGCTATTGTATGTTCAGATGCAAAGGAAAAAATGTAAAAGTCTTTAGTAAAATCAAGGCTAATCAGGACCGGTGTTTGAGTAAGAGCCTGTTTGACCAGTTCGAATGATTGTTTAGCTGGTAAAGACCATTTTACACCCACGTTTTTCTTAAGCATGTTTGTAATGTTTTTTAATAGCTCAGCAAGGTTGGGAATAAACATTCTCAAAAAATTTATCTTTCCAATGAAGGATTGCAATTCTTTGAAGCTCCTGGGATGGTTGATTTGCAATATGCCATCTATCCTTGTAGGGTCTATTTTGATTCCCTCTTCTGAAATTATATGACCAAGAAGTTTCCCTTCTTGGAGACCAAAGAGGGTCTTCTTGGGATTCAGTGATAAGCCAAATTTCCTACACTTCTCAAAAACCTTTCTTAGGTGAATCAAATGCTCTTCATCAGTTTTTGAGAAAACGGTTATGTCATCAAGGTAAATAATTATAAAATAGCCAATATCTTCAGAGAAGGCTATGTCCATGGCCCTTTGGAAAGTGGCCCCTGCATTCATTAATCCGAAAGGAATTTTGACATACATAAAGGTGCCCCAAGGTGTGGTAAAAGCAGTTTTGATTTGATCACTTGGGAACACTAACACCTGATTGTAACCTGAGAACCCATCTAATAGGGATATTCTTCTTGACCCAACTACCCTTTGAAGTATATGGTCCATCTTAGGCAAAGGGTAGTTGTCTTTTAGGGATGCTTTGTTTAAGTTTCCGAAGTCAATACAGAGCCTGATCTCCCCTGTCTTTTTCCTAACAGAAACTAAGTTTGATACCCATTCTGAAAACCTAACAGGTACTATAATGCCAGCATCATGCATCTTTTCAATTTCAGCTTTAACTAATGGTAATAAAAGTGGGTTTATTCTCCTTAGTTTTTGTTTGAAGGGCTTTTGATTTTCCTTCAGGGGAATCTTGTGCTGAATGATGCTGGTATCATAAGATCTCAGATCTGTGTATGCCCAGGCAAAAACATCTTTAAACTCCTTAAACAGGTCAATGTATCAAGATTTCATATGAGTTGAAAGAGTGCTGGACAATTTAATCATTTTGGGTTCTGTTAGGGAACCTATGTTGTGTTCTTCTACGTTTGTTTCTACAGGCTCCATTTTTGGTTCTTTGGCTACATCATTAAAGTCGAAAAGGTGTTCTAAAGGTGAGAGACCTCTTGGAATTGAACCGTTCTTACATTCTAAAACTTCCAGGTCTTTTTGGTCCACGTCATCAATTAACTCTGCTTCAAACGGACTCTCGTAATGATTTATATCAGCAGAGTGTGTTATTTCAGCTTCTGGGATTTCTTCGATATATAAACAGTTTTCCTTATGGCTAGTTTCTGATATTGGTATACTAAAATCATTTTCTGATTTCAAGAAATCATCTATGTGTTTGTCAGAGTCAAACACTTGCTAGTGATCTTCGTTGTTAGGCACAACAGGTCTGTGTTTTACTTTTATACTGAGTTGTTCATTTATCTCAGGTACTTGGCAATTGCTGGCAGTGAAGGCAAGTTCATTTGCTAGATGATTCAGTGCTCTAGGGATGAAAATGAGTTCATATTTTTCGAAAGTTTTTAATAGGTCAAGGGTAGCATTTCGATATTCCCTAAGCCTTGGATTCTTGGCTAAGTATTCTCCTTTGATTTGTTTGATGATAAGTTCAGAGTCCCCTAAAATAGATATCTTTTGGGCTTCTAATTTTTTAAGTAGTTGTAAGCCTAGGAGAAGTGCTTCATACTCAGCAATATTGTTAGTGCATGGGAAGTCTAATTTGTATGAAAAACTCTGATTTGTATTCTGGATCCATACGCCCGCACCTGCGCTTCTTTTATTACAGGATCCGTCAAAGTTTACTGTCCAAATCATGTTTGACTCATTTTCATTTTCTTGCTGCTGTTGATTGTCAATGTTTTGAAGTTGATTCGAGGTAAGATTGGATTTTTCTGGTGAACTAATCGGGTCCATGTTTTCTTTACCTTGTTGGGTAATTTCATCTTCGTTACACAAGATAAAGGAGTCTAAACTTGATTGAATAGAATAGATTGGAGTGTTGTTTGGTTTGTCCATGTTACTCACCATGTACTTCATGTGGGATTCTCTGTGTAGTCTTTTGTTTTGGTTAAAAACAGGGATGGTGGCATAAGACATATCCATTTGAAGGCTTCCCTGAAGTTTGGCTCCCCATGATCTTGATAAGAGCATGCCATACTTAGGGGGAATGACAGCTACAACTATATCCATTACTAGATTCTTGGCGGGGATCTGAGCTAAGTTAACACATAAATCTTTGATTAAACCCAAACATTTGACTCTGCTTGAGTCAAAAGAATACAAATCTTTGTATGGTTTAGTAATTTCTAAGCCTAAGCTTTCCATTACTACCTTGGGCATTAGGTTGTGTGAAGCTCCAGAATCTAACATGGCATTGTGTAAAATTTTATCGTGTATGTTCAAACTAACATAGAAGGGAGGGACTGGTCCTTCTTGATATTTTCCTTCAACCTCTAGGCCAAAAAACAGCTCAGGTTTGTCATCTGTCAAGTTTAAGGTGTCAGTATCACTTCCTAAGTTTAAAGCTTTCAAAACTTGGTTTTTGTACACCTCTTGGGTTACTAGTTCAGCTAGGGGGATGGTAATTTTTATCTTAGCAATCTCTCCCTCAAGGCTGAAAGGAAAAATTGACTTGTTAATATTTACATCTATTTTTTCAATTGAATTCCTTTCAGCAGCCTTGATTTGCTGAACTTTGTTTGAACTAGTGATAGGAATAGTTTTATTAGGACCATTAGCTGAAGTGCTAGGGGTACTCTGCTCAACATTTGGCTGGGTTGCCTTGTCTTTGTTTAAATCTAGTTTTTTGGCCGAAATGTTGGTCTTTTCTGCTGTCTTTTTGGGCTGGTTTTCTGCGTTTTTCTTGACAGCAGTACTAGTATTCTTATCTTCTGAATTCTCTATACTTCCCTTGCTCCTAAGATCATACTGTTTGTGTACCTCCATGATTGCATTTTCAAAACCTAATCTATAGTCATCAGAATCTTCATAGGTGTTTTTATTTTGTTCATCAGAGAAGAAACCTTGTTCTTCCTCAGTGAGGAAAAAATCATCCCCACTGTCTAATCCAACCAAGTTTACATGTGATTCTTCCAACCTTTCCAACTCCCTGTCTTCCTCATATTGATCTACATAATTCTGTTGAAAGGGAGGTCTAATCTGTTGGTCACTTTATTTTTGCTTATCTTGGTTGTTATCTCTTCTATAATTCTAATTTCTATTTCTGTTTTGATTGTTTTGAAGTGCAGTCTGGTTTTGATTTGCTTGTGCTTTCTTAATTAGGTTCATCTCTTTCATCATTTCTTCCAACATCCTCTCCATTTTTGAACTTGAAGTGGAAGGAGTAGATTCCTCTCTGAAAGATACTCTCTTTTCAGTTTTCATCCTTGCCCTCTTTTCTATTAAGTTTACTTCCACAGAAAGAGTGCCCCTTTGCATATCTTCGAGAGTTGCAAAATCTCTTTCTCTTAGTGAATAGTCATGTCAGAGTCAAAACCTTCAGGAAATTTGTTTAAAGCTGAGCCTTGTGGAGGTTTTAGTTCTGGGGAAAGTGCATTATATACACTGTTAAACCTAGTACAATAGGCTTGTACACTATCCCCAGGGTTCCTACGGAGGTTGTTGTAATCAACAAGGACTTGAAGAGGATTCTTCTTTACTTCCCATTTATTTAGGAACGTTTGATGAAAGGATTGGAGATCATTAACACTGCAGGGGGCTAAACCTTTAAACCATTTTCTTACTTCTCCCCCAAAGCTCTGAGCAAATAATCTAAGTTTGACAGAATCATCATCAATTTCGTTTATGTCAAAGTAGTCATCCATCCTATCCACATGTTGTGATGCAGTTTCAACATTGTTAGCATCATACAATGGAATCTTGGACTGATAGTCCTGTGGAAGATTGACTAGTGGTACGGGAAGGACTAAGGGAGCATACCATGCGGCCATGGCAGGAGTTGGAGGTGGATTCACAGGTGGATTGACAAAAGGGAAAGTGGGCTGAGGTGTGGTGGTTTGAACAGTGGATGTAGGATGAGTAGAAGTGGATGGACCAGGAGTAGACTATTGAGCTGACCTTGGATGAGAGACACCTAGGTTGTGAAGGAAATGTAAATCAGGAGGTGTTGTTTCTCTACTACCAGGATGTTTACTTGTCTCTGGGGATGAAAGCGAAGATTCAGAGTCTAACTGGATTATATCATCAAATGACCTAGTCCTAAACGGGTTTACTAGGTCAACTTGTGATTGTTGTAGAGCTGAAAGATTTTCAGGGACTGAATTAGCTCTCAAGGGTGATCTGAAAATAGTTGATAATTTAATCCCGGGAGACTTCCAAAGGATACTTTCTAGGTTATCAACTATCTTGAGTGGATTAGGGTCTGGATGGGCTCTAGTGTGAATCTTTTTAGAAGCCACTATGCTGTGTTTTGAGACCCAACTAATAAGAAAAGTTTAACCAAGTATGACAATTTTTTGAGGGGTTAACTAATCTGTTTACACAAATCTTAATCCTACAGTCCTCTAACTGAGTTTGAATGATATTATAATGATAAGGGTTCTTCCCAGTGGAGTCTTAAGGTCTGCTAAGGATTGTGGAGTCGCCAAGTGGAAGTTTTTAGCTCTTAAGGAGGTAAAAGGTTTTATGGTCCACTACCAATGTTTATTATGAAGCCAAACTTGAGATGTTTTTGGGTTATTCTGAGTTATTCGGTTTTAGTGGTTAAGAGAATGTTCTAAGTCTGATTTTGCACTTAGCTAAGGTGTTCAAACAAACAGAGTTGCTCTTATGGCTTGGTAACTGGTTCCTTCAAGGTTTGGTAAGGCTTTTCAAGAATCTTAAGGGTTTCTTAGTTTGTCACTAATTCAATTTAGTCCTATCATGATTACCATTTATTGGATAGTGCTTGAAGAAAGTTACTTATGTTATACTGGACCTAAAAAGTTTAAAGAAAGGTTTTTGAAACCTCTAATTCTCAGCAGGTCCCACCGTGATCGCCATTATGTTGGTGGCGATGAGGTGGCTAATAATCACTGGATATTCTTGAAAATAAGGGATTTCTGAAGTCCTAAGGGGTATTTGGATTGTTACTGACTCAGAGGTCCCACCGTGATCGCCATTATGTTGGTATCCCGTGTTTTGACAGTTTGGAAAATCAAAAGACAAGGCAACATTAGAACCAATCTTTAGAGTTCCAGGATCTAGTCCTCCTGTTCTCAGAGAGGGATCTCTCAAATATTTGTTTGCAAAGGTTTATCTTGTGTGCTTTGATTATGGATTTTAGACTAGTTATTAAGTGCGGGTGTTTATTTGGTTGGATTGAGTTGATACAACAGAACATGAAAGGTCTAGGAAAGATAGACAGAAAGATGAAATATCTGGTTCATTGGGCAATGGAGTCAAGATAAGATCATGAAATACTCCTCAAGGGATATGGGATATCAAAGGGAAAATCTAACTTGGCCGCAGGATTCTTTTGTTTTTGGAATGAAGTGAACATTAATGATTTGGAAAGAGAAGTTTAATTCTCAACAAAGGCAACTTGAAGAACATAACTTAACAATAAAGAGATATTTGATAGATAGGGCTAACCATAAATTCTACAAACATTCTTTAAGCAAATAATGACTTCGAGACAACTTTCAAAATGAAATCTAAGATTCGGGGAACACCCTATTTCCTCAAAGATTTTATTTTAAAGGACTTAGAAAACATAAAAGATTCACTGATAATTGCAGTCATAGAAGAGGGAACACCTAAATAACATCTATGCTTACAACTATAAAGACCTTCAAAACAACTATTCAAGCAATGGCAAAGGGCAAGATCAAAACCGACCTCTTTGATTAACTTAAAACAATGGTACTTCAAAGGGAGACTTCAATAATAGCTTTCAAGTGATAGCAGACAAGCAGGGAGAACCATAAATCATGCTGAAGCCAACTATTTGAACTATTAAGGAAATAAACAAGCATGAAGACTAAAGAGAGAGATTAAAGACTCTAAAATACTTCAGCAGAAGAAAACATAAAACAGTGAAGGATGAACAGGTCTAAGGTGCTTCCAGGAGTCATTTCTTAGTCTAAAACTTTCAACCTATTGTAGTAAGAAATTATGGGACATAATGATAACAAGGGAAAAACATAGAACAATTCAGAATACTTCACCAACAGCCAAGCTCATGGATCCGATGATAGAGCCTTCTCAGGAACAGACATGCAATGACATCATCAAGACATCCAAGACTTCAATTTGTTCTTCAACTTCAACAGACTTGTATATTTATTTCAGAGAGTTTCAAAGTTACAACTTGTGATCAAATAACAACCAACAATTTCTCATCTTCTACTGAAGTATTTATAGAAAACTGAGGGGAAAAGATCTGAGATAAGATCTTTTAAGACAATAAATACAGATTCAAGACTTCTCGGCTCTTTGAGGGGCTCAATGGAGAAGTTTACAGGTGGATCACTGTATTAACTGTTTTACATTTATGAATCAAGCTCGGTGGGAGCTTTATTTGACTTTGAGGCTTTGCGTAATGTTTGGAGTAACTCTGCAGATATTTCTGCATTGATTTCCTTGCAAAAGTAACTCCCTGGTTGCGCTGGAGGTGAATATCTGATTTTCTTCAATAACTTCGGCCTCTGTTTTGAAAGGTTTGAGGCAACAGGTGGCTCTGTGGTAGCTGAGGAATCAATTTGCCTCAGATGTGGCGGTGGAGGCTTTCTGTCTGATAAAACACTTCAGGTTCTCTTTAAACTGTGTTTTGAGTTGGGGATTATGCTTTTGATAACTGTCTTAGCCATAATCCCCATAAAACTATCTTCAATCTTCATTCTGCTGTGATCTGTCTTCAAACTTATACTCTTTAACTGTTTTTGAATAAAACAGTGTCTTGTCGATGTGCAAGGCCGCACAGGCCATTTTACGTGCTATCAACGCTCATGAAACATTGATAAATCATTGAATTCAAACCTGTGAATGGTTCTTTTTAATAGCTCGAAGGCACAGGAAATGTCTTTCCTAACCCTCGGCTTTCCTTCATTATAAAATGGAAAACCATTAAAACACCTGCAAAACACAAAAACCATTAAGAAATCCTGTGCTTTTAGGTTTAGACTGCTTCAGAAGGTGGGAAAGATCGTGGCCGTTGGATGGCTGTATCCAACGGTGGAGATTTTATTCAGAGGCGGTCAAAGAGATCGCAAAATCGCATCGCAAATATTTACGATGAGTGATCAGGGGTTTCACATAAAAATGCAAATTTGCGATTTGCGCGATGGAGGGATTTAATGGGAAAAACCTTTATAAACAATGAAATATGACATTTTTCAACTTACAAAGGGAAAAGGCATTTTTCTATATGAATGGCGGGGGCATCGTATGGTGGGCCCGACGGGGTCGATCGCGATTGTGGAAAGTGCGATGGCGCGGGAATTTACGATGTGTTGATCGCATCGCAAATATTTTGCGATGGATCAATTAAATCAAACGAAATGAAAATGCGATTTCGTGATATGCAATCGGGGGGATTGATCGCATCGCAAATTTTAGCGATGGGTCGATTGACCAACCCATGGAAAAATGCGATAATGCGACATTGCGATTTCGTGATAAGCGGTGGGCCATATATTATATGATACGAACTTTATAATAAAGTTTATATAATAACGTATGGCGGGTTATGAAAAAGGGGAAGTGGTTAGAAAGGTAGGGCTGTATAACATAAAGTCTTTATTATAAAGTCCTATGGGTCATTTGAGGGGTTTTCGGTAAAGCTAAAGAATGAGTCTTCAACCTTAATAAGAGTGATTTTCATGAAGGGGAGAAAATGAATCATGAAAACAAAGGGGATTTTACGGAGAAAAAGGGGAGCATATGAAGGTTAGTTTTGAGTGGGAGAAAGGCGAAAATGATGGTTCCTCAGCAATCTCTTCTTATGAAATTAGTAGAATTTCAGAGCATGAAATGGAAATAGTAAATGAAGATTTCGGACAGAGGCATGAGGCCTTCAAAGAGTCTTCAAGAGCCAACATTTTTTAGTGATAAAATTTGTTCCTTAGAGGCTCAAAAAGTCTTAGACACCTTTTGGTATAACAAAATATTATAGGTGGCTAACGGAGCCAGTCGAA
>JAXQQM020066290.1:0-23774 GCA_034641835.2 Pinus albicaulis
ATTTCATCCAACCCTCTTGGGAGTGATTTTTGTAGAGAGAGCCCTCTCCGGCTTGGTAGGGCTAGATACCAAGCCTAAATATCGGTCTGTGGTTACCTCTGTTGGGATTTCTTCTTTAGCCTTAGAGATCTTGCGGAGTGATAACAAGATACATTGGTGAAGTGTGTTCATTTAGGTATTCATTAGATTTTATTTTTAATAGCTGATCTAGATGATTTTATACATGTATTTTATTCTAAAGCATAATTATGATCAATGCCAACAGTTTTTGGTGAAATTTTTGGCGTCTCGTCCAATAAATGGCTCTTTTGTTAGAAATGCTAAATGATATGAATAGTGACCCATGAATATATAAGAGTATTAGTATACAAGGAAAAATCCTATTGGGGTAAAAGACGAATTTTGAATAAAAGAGAGGTCATTGAATATTATAATGGTATGAAATTAGAAGTCCTTAATAAAGCAGAGAGTTGGATTTATGCAAGCAAGTATTACAAAAAGGTTATCAATAACATGCATGATCCAAGACATAATGGTGTAGTAAATGAATGTGTTATTTAAAAATGATATGATCTATTGACAATCATGAATTTTGCACGATGTATTTTTATTTGGTGTGATAACATAGTATGAGATTGGAGAATTGTTAGTCAAAGAGAGTAGAGATGGCTTCACATTGTCAAAGGAAATGTAGAGGAGTGATACTTGGGTCAGAAACAATGCATTTCCACTGAAACCATTTAATTCTCAATGAAGCAACTAACTCTTTATAAGTAGAGAATTCACACTCCATGTGACAAGGAAAAAATTGAATTGAATCGCTACCATGAATACCTATAGACACATTAAGTTTGACTTGGAGAATCATGTTTTTATTTCATAAACTAGAATTTGTGCATTTAATAGACATCCTCATGTTTTTTCATTTTGAACTACACCACCTTGCCATTTTTGTCAAGGGGGAGGCGGTAAGAAAAGGTAAGGAAAAATGGTTTTCGGGAAAAAATGGGGAGGATTGTTGGATGTGGAGCCTGATTATATTTCTGATTGTTTAGAGGTGTTTGTTTTAGTTGTTGTTGGATCCTAGTCCATGATGAGGGGGTGTGGGGGGTGACTACATTTCTTTGGAGTTCCCCCTTGCAGGGGTTTGGGGTCAGTGCCCTTGAAGAAAAAATTAGATGAAATTTTTTGTTGTAAAATATTGTAATTTCAGGCAATCATGGTTGTTCATTAGGCAAAATATTTGACAGTTGAAGTTATGTTAATATAGGGTTTTTTTCCTTAGAATGTAACCCTTAGTTTATATGAAGGAATTGTATTTTGGTTTTGTTTTATTATTTTTTGCAATAAATAGAAAGGAGACTGTGAAAGAGTGAAGAGGAAATTACAATGGATTTGTTGTAGGTTGTATCTCTTCATTTTGTTAGATGATAGAAAAGGAACTATTAGTTGTTTCTTTGCGGATGTAACCCAAATTGGGTGAACCACGTATATCCATGATTCTCTTGTTTTATGATTTTTAATGTTTTTTTTTTTCCTGCAATAATTTATTTGTTCCATTGCTCTGTTAATTACTTTCGAACAACTTCTATCATAGTCAAAGGTCTATTTGGCTGATAAAATCACAATAAAGAATGGTTCCTGGTTTGATTGGGAGAAATGGAGAAAGATGGTAGGTTTAGGGTTAAGAAATTAAACAACAAAAACTATCAGCTAGAATATGCAATTGGAGGATTATTTATATAAAAAATATCTTTACTTATCATTGAGCTGAAAAGCAAAGAGTTTGAAAATTATGATGAACAAATAATGGGATAGTCTTCACAGAAAGGAACTAGGAAAAATACAGATGTTCTTGGCAACATCAGTGGCCTTCGAAATTTCAAAGGAAACAACAAAAAAGGTTTAATGAAGGCATTGGAAAAACTATATGAAAATCCCTCGTCATCAAACAAGGTATTTCTATAGAAGAATTTATTTAATATGAAGATACTGTAATGTGGATTTGTTTTTTATCATTTAAATGAATATAACACAGTTACTAATCAGTTAAATTCTGTAGGGGTAAATTTGATGATGAACTTAGGGATCTATTATTTCTGTGCTCATTTCTAGAAAGTCGGAATGGTTTAGTCATCACCATCCATAATTATTTATCTAGATATAATACTTTAAAGTTTGATGATGTTGTTGGTGCTATCCTTAGCGAGGAAATGTGATTGAAAAGCTCAAGTGAGACAACAAGTAATGCTTTGACTACAGAGACTAGGGGAAGAAATGTAAAGAGAGGAAATAGCTTGGGACATCACAACTAGTCAAGGAAAGGAAGATCCAAATCTAGATCGGGGATAGTGTGCTAGAAATGTGGGAAGAAAAGACACATGAAGAAAGACTCTAAATATCGAAAGGGTAAAGGAGGAGATGGAAAATAGGAGAAAAATCATGAAGTGAATGTAACAAGTGATGTGTTGCAAGATTCATTGATTCTTTCATTAGAAAAAAATATTAATGTCTAGGTGGTAGATCCAAGGGCTTCATTCCATGCCACACCAGATAGGAAACATTTTCATGACTATGTTCAAGGAGATTTTGAACAGGTTCATTTGGGTGATAATAAACCCTATGAAATCATTGGAATGGGTAAGGTTTTTATAAAGAAACAAAATGGAAACCAATAGCTATTAAAGGAGGTAAGACATGTTCCATATCTAAATAAAAATTTAATTTCAACAGAGAAATTATGAGGTGAAGGTTATGTAACTACAATTACAGAAAAAAACTTGGAAGGTCACTAAAGGAGCCTTGGTAATAGAAAAAGGAGAAAAGGTTGGTACATTGTATTTATGCAATGGTATTTCTATTTTTTCATATAATTCTTTAACCTCCATAGGAGAAGCTACGAAATTTTTTCATAATAGGTTTGGGCACATGAGTGAGAATGGGATGAAAATTCTTCACTCAAGAACTTGTTTCCAGGTTTGAAGCATCTTGATTTGGATTTTTGTGAGAATTGTGTTTATGGAAAACAAAGAAGAGTCAAATTTCTTAGAGTTGGGAAAGAAAAAAGGAGTGAAAAATTATAGCATGTGCATACAAATGTATGGGTATTTATAAGGTATCATCTCTTGGCATATCTCGCTATTATGTTACTTTTATTAATGATGAAAATAGAAAAAATTGTGCATATTGTATTCAAAATAAATATTATGTTTTTGATAATTTTAAGAAATGGAAAGATTTAGTTGAGAATGAGACAGTAAAGAAGTTGAAGTGTCCCAGATCAGATAATGGAGATGATTACTGTAGTAAGGAGTTTGATAATTATTGTTCAAAGCATGGGATTAATATAGATAAGACAGCTCGAGGAACACCATAAGAAAATGGTGTGTAAGAAAGGATGAATAGGACAATCATAGAGCTTGCAAGGTGCATGAGATTGCATGAAGGATTTCCCTTACAATTTTGGGAATATGTTGTAGATATTGTTGTTTATCTAATAAAAAAAGGGCCTTCAAGTTCCTTGGAAGGCAGTATTCTAGAGGAGGCATGGACAGGTAAAAACGTAAACTATTCATTTATAAAGACGTTTGGTTGTGAATATTTTTTCCCCATTAATAAAGAAAACATAACAAAGGTTGAGGAAAAATCAAAGAAGTTACCTTCATTGGAAAGGATGTTAATTATTTTTGTTATCACTTATATGATTATGAGAATTATAAAATCATAAGGAATAGATATGTGGTATTCGATGAAAGGGTTTCATACAAAGATCAGTTACATGGAAAGAAACAAGAAAAAGAAAACACAAAGTACACAATGCTTGATGAGATCACAAGAAAATTAAATTCAAAGGTTCAAGGAAATCATAATGATAAGCAATAGTGATAAGAACAAGAACAAGAAAAATAACAACAACAACAACAAAAACAGAAACCTCAAACTCCTGTTAGTGCTATTAGAATATCTACTAGGTTAACTAAACCTTTGTAATGATATTCTCCTTCATTATATTATGTATTGTTGACTAATTATGGTGAACTAGAATGATATGAAGAACCAATGCAGGTCTAAACAAGGAAGAAGTGGGAGAAATACTAGACTCCTTGGTACATAACCAAACTTGGGACTTAGTCAGGTTTCCTCCAGGTTAAACAAAATTGTAGAATAAATGGGTTTATAGATTGAAGGAAGAAGATGGAGGAAACCATAAGTATAAGGCTAGACTTGTGGTGAAGAGGTTTTCACAAAAGAAAGGTAGATGCTTTGATTAAATATTTTCTCCTGTTGTTGAAATGGCTTCAATCAAAAATATTTTAAGTCTACTGGAAGTTAAGATTTTCATTTTGAACAATTAGATGTAAAGATAGTATTTCCCCATGGGTATTTGGAGGAAGAGATCTATATGTAAAAAACACAAGGGTATGAGGTCAAATGGAAGTAAAAATTAGTGTGCAAATTGAAGAATATCCTGTATGGATTAAAACAAGCTCTAAGGAAGTGGTATATAAAATTTGTCAGGTTTCTGTCCGAACAAGGTTATTCTAGATATCACTCTAACCACTATGTTTTTATTAAAAATAAAAACGATGGAAATTGTATTATATTTCTATTGCATGTAGATGGAATTCATTTTGCAGGGTCTAACACGCATGAAATAAATGTGCTCAAAGGAAAATTGGCTAATTAATTTGCAATGAAGGATTTTCTTGTTGCAAAGCAAATCCTTAGTATCATAATAACTAGATACAGGAAAATTTGAAAATTAATGTTGACTCAAAGTGAGTACATAGAAAATGTGGTGGAAATATGAAATACGCAGAATGAAAAACCAATTAATACACCTTTGAATAACCATTTGAAACTAAGGAGATGCATCCAAATACCTAGGAAGAGATTGATTATATGTCTAAAGTTCCATAGACATTAGCAGTTGGAAGCTTAATGTATGCAATGGTGTGCACAAGGCCAGATATTGCACAAGACCAAAGTCTTGTCAATGCAGTGGGAGTTGTGAACATGCATATGAAAATACCGGGAAAATAAGATTGGATAGTAGTGAAGTGGATTCTTAGGTATTTGAGAGGTACCACAAATCAAGTGTTATGTTTTGGAGGCTCAAACACTATTTTACAGGGATATGTTGATACATATATGATAGATGATAGAGATAACAGGAGGAGCACCACACGGTAAGTGTTTACTGTAGGTGGAACAACTTTCAGTTGGGTTTCAAAGTTGAAAAATAAATTTTCACTTTCAACAATGAAATCATAGTATGTTGGTGCTATAGAGGCTAGTAAAGAAATGCTTTGGTTTCAAAGGTTTATGGATGAATTGGGAAAGAAGAAGGATATTGGTAGGTTATATAGTGATATCAGAGTGCCATTCATATTGCAAAGAAATCAACATCTCATTCCAAGAAAAAGCATATATGAATCAGGTACCATTTCATACGGTGAGTTTTGGAAGATGGAAAATTGAAGCTGGAAAAGATACACACTAGCTAGAATCTTGCAGATATTTTAAAAAAGGTTGTAACCAGAGAGAAACTCAGTTTCTGCTCAGCTTCAATTAGTCTTCAAGTATGATGGTGAATATGAGAAACAACCAAATATAAGTGGAAGCATTTTACAACAAATGAAGTAGCGATGGAGTAGATATAACTCGTTTCCAAGTGGGATATTGTTGGGCACCAGGCCTTATTATCTTCTTTATTAATCATAGGTATTTGTTTCAATTGTGGTTGGATCTCAGTCCTTGAAGGGGGGGTGTGAGGGGGCTTGAACCCCCACTATTGCTGCTAGGGGGGTGGCAGAAATTATTTGGAACCTCCCCCCAACCCCCCCTTTGTGGGAGTTCGAGGGCGGCTGCCTTAAAGAAAAACTTATATGAAAAAATGAATTCTAAAATATTGTAATTTCATAGTCAATCTAGGTCATTCATTAGACATAATACCTGACAGATGAAATTATGTTAATTTAGGGTTTTTTTTTCCCTAGAAGGAAACCATCAGACTATATAAGGTAATTGTATTGTGGTTGTCTATTATTTCTCTGTGAGTGAAATGGAGAGGATATTGAGTGAGATCTAAGATGAAATTACAAAATATTTATTGTAGGTTGTATCTCTTCATTTTAATTGATATAGAAAATGAAGGACTGACTGTTTCTCTGTGGACGTAACCAAAATTGGATGAACCACGTACATATGTGTCTCTATTGTTTTATGTTTTTTCTGTGTTTATTTTTTTGCAATATTTTATTTATTCGATTGCACTGTTGATTAATTTCTAACAAGGATCACAACGTTGACATCAATGTCAAAGTGGGATATTGCTGACAAACCTTTCATTGATGGAAAATGGTGTTAGCTGATGTACACATACTTAAAGTTAAAGTTAATGGCATGCTTGTGTTGATTCATGTGTTGTTAACTTATTATGCTCATGATGTGATAATTATGTTGTGAATTCTATGGTTTTCATGCTTTTTGATGTTTGTTGCAAAGAGAAGGAATGCTGTTGAAGCAACTGAGGAGGTTTTCTTATTGTTGTTGAAGCAGTGGAATAGGTTAGTTAAAAAAGTGACACAAAGAAGTTGTGATGCAAGGAAATGGAAAATGTTGATGGGTTAGAGATGTTGACAGTAGTATTTTGTATCCATAAAGATAAATTTACAAAAAAAATTCATGTTGTTAATCATGAGGTATGAATTCTCAGTTTCTTGTGAGTCTTAGTGATGTTTAGTTTTTGGTGGTATGATTGCTCATTTACATGGTATTAGAATTATGTTGGTGTATTTAATCATTAAAGGTGGCTAAAACTAATATTTTGTGGAGAATTTATTTTATTTTATTATTCAAAATATGAAAAGGTGTGAAACGCAATGTGGGAATGCAAAGAGGCGAGACTTTGGACTTAAAATTCTTATGTGGAATGCTAAAAACTAGAAAAGTTTATAAAATATGTGATTTTGAAAGGCTAAAATGTTAGAGAGTATGTGCGAGAGTTGACTTGTTGTGAGAGCTTGCTCGTGAGTTACCTGGCACAAAGAGACATAGGTAGAAGAGTAGATGTGAAGAAGATTTGAGGACGCGGAGATAAAGATGGAGGTAGGATGAAATAAATACCAGGTAAAGAAACACATTATTTATTGCATATATTAGGGGATCGTAGTCTCCTCTTGGGTTGTAACGTGACAAATAATAAGTTTGGATCATGTTTAAGTGGAAGTAGGATCTTCCAAGTAAGTTGTATCTTGCAGAAAAAACTAAGGTAGGAGCCTCTTATACGTCATATCTTGCAGAAACTTGATGTAAGAGAGAGTAGGATCTTCCCAACAAGTTTACTTTGTAAAATAACCTTGAAAAATAGAAGACAAGTTGTAGCCTCAAAAATTTAATGTAATAGAGGAAGTAGAAGCTTTCCTTTGCAACAAAACAACAACAAATTTGTGATTTCCTCATTTCATGGGTTTCCACTTATATTTGGTGTGCATATGTGTTGGTTTTATGTGCTTATTTTATGCTACCATGGAATGTTGTTTATGTGTTAAATATTGTTTTTCTATGAATTATTGTTACTCATTAAACAATTTAGATAAATGTTAAAAAGAAAAGTAAACTAGAAATTGATGTCCGTGAATGCACTAAATTGATTCACCACCCCACTTCAGTTTAGTCTATTTTCCAACAAAAATATATTTATATCCATGACTACGAAATAAGCATTATTTAGTGTATTCTAAGTAAATTTTGAAATTATATTTATTTGTAGTTAGTATTTGTTTAATGGTGATATGTTAAGTAAATATATTAATATTTATAGTAAATTAGCTATTTGTAATAAATGAATAAAAATATTTGCATTTTTAGTTTAATATATTGAAAATTGGTATTTATTAATGAATGAATAACTCTTACTTTATATATGTAATAATCTAATGTGATGATTTTATAAAGTATTAGTGATGCAGGTCAATTCAAAAGGTTTATATAATAATTAGAGATGAGGACAAAGTAGAGATTCATGAGAATATTTTAGTGAGATATTAATGGTGATAGTTATGGATATGGTTGAACTAAATGTTCAACTATGAATTAGTTGTTATCCTAATTTCTGGTTAAATATAAAGGAGCCTTTGTTTCAATAAACTAGACATGAGAATGATTTACTTAATATAATTTCCCTTAGGGAGTTACTTGAGTATAAACTCCCTTTGTCCCTTACTTTGAATTTGTTTGCATGCATTTGTTTATTTTATAGGCTATTAAATTTAACAAATGATATTAGAGAAATAATTTCAATTGAATCAGTTGAAAGTTGGATCTTGACATTAGTAAGGATTTGGTTATCTCAGAAATGGCCATGGATAAGAAGAAATCTAAGTTCATTTTAGATTTATAATCGTCAATAGAGTGAGAGTAAGAAAAGAAGATTGAAGAGAATATTGTTATGTATTATATATATATATATATATATATATATATATATATATATGGGGCTCTAAATTAGAGCTAAGAACTTGCTCTTTTATATTCTCTGCATTAATTAACATTATATAGAAACATTGATCATACAATATTTTGGTCTCTTGCATAATTGGAATTACGTGATCCTAATAAGATTAGGAAAAGGGAAGTTATCATTAAAGAGAGTGAAGAGTATGTTCATCATGTTCCCCTTTAGGATGATAAATAAATTTGGCACATGATTGTGGAGAAGAATAAAGAAGAGCTTATTAGTAAATACATGAGTGAGAATCTCCTGGACTCGTTAGGTTGATGTTATGCATTTTTTAATGTTCAACAATAAGAATATGCATACTCCATGTAGGTTATAAAGAATAATGATGTTTATGGGTTTGGTGTTCCTTTGTTGGAACTCATAACTAGCATGATCCCAATGATGAAAAATATAGGGAGAATAAGGATATCATTTATGAAAGATTGCACAAACTCTATGAGAGGGAGACAACACACACACACACACACACACACACACACACACACACACACACACATATATTATTCATATTTTTAATCCATTCAAAGTAGTCACTGCTCATTATTGGGGATTTCAATACTTATTATAAATTAATGGAATTCTTCCATTATCATTACATACTGTATAATTTTATGATTCTTTGGTTGCATATCACAAGGAATTTTAGTACTTTTTTTACAAAAATACACTTTTGAAATGATTATGATATTTTTTTAGTAGTATATATGCTAATATTGTGAATGAATCCTTCTTGTGAATTTGGAGGCTCTAGTAGAGGATGTGAGAGACAATAGTTGTTGTGTAGTGCCTTTTTGGCTCTATCAAGGAAAAGCACTATTCAATTGCTTCCCATAGTACCGAGGATGATTGTCATATATATATATATATATCATGATTAAAGTTCATTAATGCACATAAAATAGTCCAAGATAGTTGGAATACAATGAAAGAGTCCATTTTAGGAAAAGTAATATATTGTATAAATGTATGAATGATGAATACGTTGCTAGTTACAAATAAGGGACATGCTTATAAACTAAGCAAAGTTCCCCTTCACAAATAATCATGTCCTTTCACACATGTCTCTTCAATAAGTAATTATTATTTAATTAAAGATGATTATTATTATTTTTTTTATATTATATTCATAACATTTCCCTCCTCTTCATAAAATCTTTGTCCTCAAAGCATATGGCTGATAAGGTGTGTGTTGTGCAAGTAAATCCCCTCTACGGACAGAGGTGATCCCTTTAGCCCTGGAGTGGGTCTAGCAACAAGGGAACAAGTTGGAATTTCGGACTCATAGCTTACAAATGAAAACGAACTAGGATATATGGCCTACCTTGGTCCAACACTTTTGTTGTCATTTCCAACAACGATACGTTGATCTTTGTCTTCACATGTCGTGGTATTTCAATGGTAATATCTGTGTACCTACACAAGGATTAAGTGAACAATGACATCATACAAAAAATACTTTCATTCACAACTATTTGATTGGTCAAGTAGAATAATTTTTTTTTCATATTATCGAACACAAAATTGGAACCAAAAAACTAGTCTTGTGTTAATGATAGAGAAAAGAAGTTTACAACCTTAACACCTTGAAATTGCAGCCTCCTTCGATGGGTTCAATCAAACATGCCTCAAGCATTCGTCGGGAATTGGAATTGGTGAGGCAATGGGCCTAAACTCTCTCTCGACAATGGATTCCTCTATGCCTTACTCTTCACACCAGCTATAGTAAGGACTGTTCAGCTAGCTGAAACCATGTGAGAAGGATGTATTTATAGGAGAGGAGAAGGTGGTTTGGGATCCCTCATAAGGTGGAAGGGAGGCCTCGTCCTTTGGAGAGTTGCTCAATTATAGGAAATAAGAAGCCAAAGGAAGGACTTCGACGTTATTTAGTCGAAAAAACCATGATGACTTCGCTCACGAAGTAGTTAGGAATGGAAAATTCGCTTCTATTTAAAAAAACTTTCCAAAAATAGCATGACACGAACAATACACTCAGACAGAGTGCCAATGGGTGAGAGGCCTAGTATTGATTTCTCTATGGGCGTGAGGCCATAAATGCCTACCAACGCTGACCCAAATTCATGTATTTTTGAGAGTCTTCTTCAGGAATGATCAACAAAGGAAATGTTCTTGACATGCCAAGGGATGCAATGGCACTTTTTGCAAGGTATGACAATACATATAAGTCACTGAAATGGTCCTCCAATGTTCGGGATGGGGATTGTGGGGACGATGAAAAAATAATGTGTAACATATGCCCCCTAAAGCATGAGGTTCGAGAGAGAGGGAGAATTGAAATGCTTTATGAGAACGTGATCAAACCAAACATCACCGTTGGAAGACCTACAAGTACAAGTACAAATAACATCTCTGACACACGAATATGTGGCATGGGCGCAACCATCCATAATAGAGTACATATAAAAACAAGATCTGAGGTATGGACGCAACCATATAGCAAGAAGGATCAATAAATATATTCAGGTATGGTTGCAGCCATCCAATCAGAAGAGTCATTCATACAGTCATGATAAAAAAAATTGTCTTGCAACCTAGATTTTATCAGACAAAATGCAGGGTCTTGTGCTCCATCTCGACTCGAACAAGTACAAATTCAAGCATGAAAATGAGTGAGCTGAATTCTAACATGCAAGAAAGTCACCTGATTACCAGCCAATGATGAAAGTTGTTAACATGCACGAGAGAAACCACCAATAATGATAATGGATCTCAAGGTACAACTAGTACAATCCGCGGAATGTGAACAGTGAACTGGTGTCGAACACTTATGGAATCACTCGATCGAAGGCCAATGATGCGGACCTATCGTCGAATGCGAAGAACTTTCTATTGAGGCATGCAAGCGCCAAGGTACCAAAAGGAAGTCTTTAGATTAGTTTCCTGGATAATGAACTGGTGTCGAAAGGAAGTGACCTGGTCGAAGGAGGGCCATAATGTTTCCCACATCATTGACACGACACAGAGGAAAAATATGATAGTGAACCAGGACCAAAAAAAGGACCAGAGGTTGACAACTGCAGAAGGAAACTTCTCTTGAACATAGTGGTGACACGACTCCAGAACTTTGCAACATTTTACATCAAGGGATCTGAGGTCATGATGATGTGGAAACGAGAATATGAGAGGTCAAAACATATTACCCAAACCCATAGAGGAAAAAATGATGAAATTGGATGTCCCCAAACCGACACGAATTGCAGGTGAGTGTCATGTTTAAGAGCAACATACTACTGACAAGACTGAGAACTGGTTCCATTTCCCCCCACCATTTCTGGTGAATACCCCTATTATTTTTGAAAACAAGCTTGAAGGGGATAACATATGCTTGTCATAAAAGTTTTTCCTTCGGAAAAATCCATCCTAATACATTTTACAAGCCCTAAGAAGGAGGAACACGGTAACATCATGATGACAATTTCTGATGTCATTTAGGTTTAACGAGTATGACAAAGTAAAAAATCAGTGTCTTTTCATGTTTAGAGAGTTTGAAAAGAAGCAGAAAAGAAAACTCGAATAATTCCCTTTTCGTAGGTAGTCTCATAGATCTGAAAAGGTAGAAAACTATATTTGAGAGAACCTCTTAGTCGCGATAGGCTAAGGTATTCCTTTTTTGTAAATAATCTAACCCAACCCGAAAAACGGGTAAACATATACTCAGTAGATATCATTTCGCAACGTTTAACAAGTTCGAAATGACAAGAGTCTCCGCAATCTTTTCAATTTTCGAGAGTCAGAAAAATGACTCCAAGGGGTGACTTTTTCGTGTTTTTACTGAGTCCAAAAAATTAATAAAATACAACTCGCCACTTCATCGCCGTCATGTTGAGGACCTGTTGCTGCACAAGAAACACACGTAAAACCCATTTTTTTAGACAATATTTAAAATAATCGAAAAATATGCTCAAAAACCTAATTAGGGTTATGAAAAGTTTATAAAATTCCAAAATTGGTAAAAATAAATTACTTTCCACTTTTACCTCATGTGAGAAATTTTTACCCCTTTTTCATTGTGATTTTATGGGGCTGGGAGTGGACAATCTAGGAGGCCAATCGCGAATCGTCTTTTCCACGTAAGAGCTCGTGTCCTTGCCTACATTTTGATGTAATTTTCATTACCTGCATTTCATTTTTTCTCATTTGTAGCGTATTTTTGTTTAAATTAGGGCGTGGCGGTCGGCGTGGGTTCCAGGCACAGCTCACACCAACCTGACTTAAATCTTAATGGGGGCACACCAGTCGGTGCGACTGTTTCTAAAACAGTCACGCAAACCGCGACCAAGAATTTTGCATAAAATTTCTACTATCTTGCCCATTTGAAATAGTTCAATAGTTATTAATTTGACTAATGATAGCCCCATTGATGATATTTCAGGTGTGTGAAAGAAAAATTGTAATCAAATGGAAGGAAAGAGAACATGTAGATGAAGATGAGGAAGCCATGGGTAATGTAAGATTCATGGAGGCTCTATGAAAAAGCGGGCTTCTAAAATTCTTGATGGCACCATGTCTCTGAGCTCAACTAGAGCTACTACACTATCTGATCAGTGTATGAGACATTGATCGGGAAAGATTCATAATTCACGATCACGAGTTAGAGATTGAGGTCTTTGATGTATACTTCATAACTGGATTATCAAGGAGGGGGGCGGTACCAATCTTGACCAGTACCCAGCCCACAATGGAAAAAATGGGCATGGTCATCAACAGAGTTTGCCGAGGGGCAAGGAAAGAATCCAAGAGTGGGAAGGTGGATATCCAAACCATTCCTGATTTAGCACTAAAATTAGTGCTGCACGCCATCACTCGAGCTGTCGGATCTCAATTTCTGCATAAAGCCACAAAAACACAACTACTACTTGTCGTAGATTGTATGGCACCAACTCTCTACAACTGGGCAGAGGCGGTAATGATCAATATGAAACATCAATTGAAAAAACGCAAGAATGACAAGCTGAAACAGTTCGGCTATGGGTCCATCTTGGTACCATTCATCCTAGAAAGGTTACCAATATTTCACTGTAAGGAAGTGATAGTTCCTACACCACCAGCCTAAGAGCCACAGATGGTCCATTGGGCGGCTTTGATGCCTAGATCAGGAGGTGGTCAACATATGTTCTAGAGACCAAAATTCTTTGAATGGATTCGTTGAAAACTGATTATCATGGACAAATGGCCCTATTCTGGCATGGACTTTACGGGTGATGTGGATCTACCACTCCCAGCAGGAGAGGATTGGGATGAACTATTGGGTAAGACTCATTTTTTTATTTTTATGAGTATTATGATTTTTTTGATTATATATTTTCTGATGTTAATCTATGTATTTGCAGATGTTTGCCCATAAATACTTACAAGAATGTCTCCAATAGCATGGAGAGTTCCTCGTGATTTTTATGTGGCCCCTCATGGTGAGGGAAGTGAGGAGGAGGAAATTGTACACAACCTGGAGGGACTTACCAGTAGAATCCCTGACTATGAAATATTTGATGATGTTCCTCGTGCATACCATCACCACTTATTGAGGCGGCTTGTGCGTGCAGTGATATGCTACCATGAGCATCATACTGACTAGACACCTAGGCTTTTATTTCTTCATATTTATTGAGAGACATCATGTCTCAGGATGTAACCAAAACATACATATTTTTTGAACTTATCATGCACATGGATGCAAAAAATCAATATATATATATATATATATATATATATATATATATATATATATATATATATCCCCAGTATGGTCACCAACTTGTTGTGCAGGTAAATCCACTCTGCGGAGAGAGGCGATCCCTCTAGCCCTGGAGTGGGTCTAGCAACAAGGGAACAAGTTGGAGTTTTAGACTCCTAGCTTATAAATGAAAACGAGTTAGGATAGACAACCTACCTTGGTCCAATGTTTTTTTTGTCGTTTGCAGTAGAAATCCGTTGATCTTTGCCTTCACACGTCGCGATATTTCAGTGGTAATATCCATGTACTTGGACAAGGATTAAGTGAACAGTGACAACATACAACAACATACTTTCATTCACAACTATTCGATTGGTCAAGGAGAATCAAACATTTTGCATATTATCGAACACAAAATTGGAACCAAAAAACCAGTCTTGTATTAATGATAGAGAAAAGAAGTTTATGACCTTAACGCCTTGATGTTGTAGCCTCCTTCGACGGGTTCAGTCAAACACATCTCAAGCATTCGTCGGGAATTGGACTCGGTGAGGCAATGGGCCCATACTCTCTCTCGAAAATGGATTCCTCTCTGACTTATGCTTCACACCAGCTATAGTAAGGACTGTTCAACTAGCTGAAACCATGTGAGAAGGATGCATTTATAGGAGAGGAGGAGGTGGTTTGGGATCCCTCATAAGGTGGAAGGGAGGCCTTATCCTTTAGGGAGTTTCTCAATTATAGAAAACAAGAAGCCAAAGGAAGGACTTCAACGTTATTCAGTCAAACAAACCATGATGACTCTCCTCATGAAGTAGTTAGGAATGGAAACTTCGCTTCTATTTTAAAAAAATGTCCAAAAATAGCTCAGCGTGGCCAATGCACTAAGACAGAGTGGAAATGGGCACGAGTCCTAGTATTGATTTCTCTATGGGCATGAGGCCATAACTGCCTACTAGCACCGACCCAAATTCATGTATTTTTGAGAGCCTACTTCAGGAATGATCAACAGAGGAAATGTTATTCACATGCCAAGGGATGCAATGACACTTTTTGCAAGGTATGAAAATACACAAAAGTCACTGAAATGGTCCTCCAATGTTCGGGATGGAGATTGCAGGGACGACGACAAAATACTGTGTAACAATGTGTCATATATTTCTTTGTCCTGTAATATATTCACCTCTTTTGGAATTCTTCAAGTTGTCATATTTGATGATACAACATGATAGGATCCTATCATTGATAATCAAAATTGTGAATTGGAGAAAGGATCTAACCATGCTAAATCAATCTTCTATGGATTATTGTGGTTACTAGATACTTTGGATGCATTTGTATCATAACACTGAATTGTGATGACACCAATAGTATTTAGAACATAAGTTTGATGTTCCTTTCTATTTTCTTCTTACACATTGGTTGATTAAGGTCTATGATTTTATGATTAGATGTCAATAAGGATTTATTATGATATGATTTTATCCCATCATGCTTTGAAAATATCCATATTTACTTCAAGTATTGATATTGTTGATTTGGTTGTGAAATCTCCAATTTATGTTATTGAGTTGGTTGCAAAATATTCACTTGAAGTTTTTGAGTTGGTTAAAACATATTCAAGTATTGCTGTTGTTGAGTTGGTTTAGTTTAAAAAATAACATATGAGTATGCTTTGAATTCAATAAGGTTTGGAATTGTATGAGCTGTGAGATTAATGGGATATGTATTTCCACATTTGAAGATTTTGATACTTCCTTTTGATAAAATATTATACCTTTTTTTCCAATGTTTTTTTGTGCTTTTTAAGCTTCTTAATTTGTGTCAGTAATTTTTCACTATGGTCCTTGAGGCAAGAAACTTATTCATTTTTTTTCTGTGATAGCCTTCTCAACTTCCTTATGTATATTTTGCATTGAATTTTAACTTTCTTAAAGGAATACTCTTGATATACCTTTTTTGTCTTCTGCTGTTACTAAATATGGTTTCAATGTAACATCCTTGAGTGTTATTTTATTTTCTTCTTGTAGGAAAATTTCGCCAATTATATCACTTCAATTGCCCCATAGGGATTGATAAGATAATTGTAATATAAATGTATAGTCCCCAATGTTTAATTATAAATCAGTTATGCCATATTTCTTCATGTTCCAGTGGTCTAATTTTTCAATCTTATTGGAGTCATAAATCACCAATTGGTTAGGGAGTTTATGGTTTATATAATTTTTATCTTTAGCAAGTGAGAGTTCCTTTAATTCTAACTAATGTTGATGCATAGTTATATGAAGTTTCTAAAAATATTTCTTTCTCTTCCATTATAGGAATTATTATTTTCTCTTCAATGATTGACTCCATTTTTTCTTTATCGATAATTTCGTCAAATATAGTTTGATTTTGAATTTGTAACAAATCAATGTAAAAAGTGTGAAAAACCCACATCTTCAATATGTATTCAATATATAATTGATACTCTATCTATATATGTGTGTATGAGTGTGGATATATATATATATATATATATATATATATATATATATATATATATATATATATATATATATATATATATATATATATATTCTTTTCTAAATTATTCGCTATAAAACCCTTAAATAATTCTTCCTATATATGAGTGCTTTATATCTATCCCCTTAATATAATTATTTTATAAAATAATCAAGTGAGAATATCCTAGATGTTGTTATTGTTTTTATTGTTGTTGTTATTATTATTATTATTCCTTTTAAGTATAGTGGATATGACTTTTAAATTTGCATACCTTAATTTTTTTTTGTATTAAATTTTTGATTTGACATGATTCTTGATTTCTGAACTCTCCCCTTGAAAGAGAAAACACTTAAATTAAATGATAGATATGGTTTCTCACAGTCAATAAACTAATCCAAATGTTTTTGAATTTTCTAATAGAAAATGAATTAGTGGTCTAAATAGTTAAAAAAAATACAAGAATATACCCTTATTCCTTGAAGGAGACCAACAACCTATTTTTTGAAGAACGTATAGCTAATAAATGAATAACTAGATGTTGTCTAGGGAGGGCATATTAGTGCATATGGATTAATATTATGGCATATAGTTTGGAAGGGTCGAGGAGGTGGTAGCTTTGGATGTGGTTTGTTGTCAAGGCGAATTGTGGCAATGGTGGGGGATGTGCCGTGGTTGAGTGGTTACTGGTGGATGGCCCGTCACATGGCAAAAACTATGGGTTTGGTCGAGCAATAACTGCATTTTTATTTCTAAACTATTTATTTATTTTTATTCTTTTAAATTTAATTTTTTATAAATATAAATAATAAAAATTTTAACTCTTATTTTTTATTCCATTTCTCTCTTTATATATTTATTATTATTATTATTACTTGATGGACAAACAATTGATGGCAAAATGGCTAACCTCCAAAATATTTTTATGGATAAAATCCTTAATCACAATGGTAATAAAATTGATAGAGAGTTGATGGCCAAGGAACTAAATAGATTGACTTTAGGTAGCAATTGAGTGGACAGAGGGTCGAATAGCTCTCATACCAACAAATTCCGTTTAGAAATGTCATCTAGTCCAAGAGTTTTGGAATACAATGAAAGATTCCATTTTAGAAATATATAATATATTGTATAAATGTATGAATGAAAAATATGTTGTTGGTTATAAATAAGGGTCCTACTTATATACTAGGCAAGGTTCTCTTTAATGAATAATCATGCCCTTTAAGAAATGTCCCTTAAATATATAATTATTATTGTCATTTATATTATTTGTATATATTATATACATAACGGAAAGATGAAGGAGTTTTAGGAATATGACCATTTTTATGATAGTGATTTTTTACAAGAGAATATATTGAGAAACCCCTTTGGGTATTTTAGTATCATTGATCCACATTGGGTTATTATATTTTTTTTCATCCATCTTGGATCTTTCAAACTAGAAAATGTGGATGAATTAACTTAGAAGACCATTTTTATCAATAAGACCTAGTTTGGCTAATTAGGGTCTGAAACATTTTGGAAGTTGTTTAAGGAATTAAATGACATCTTTTAGGAGGTAAATCTTTTTTTTCCTAAGTGTTGCACTTTTTTCACTATTGTACAGAAAGAAACTTTTCCAATGATGCAAGAATTACCTCACTTGGAATTTGTATGCAAAAGTTATCCCACGTGAAAGTTTGCCTTCCTATTTTAACCATCATGATTTGAGAGAATATCACATATTCCCCCATTATTCATGAAAAAGAGGCTAGCCACATGATCATGATGAAGAAGAATCTAGAAGAATTTATATTATAACTCAGTTAAGAGTTGAAGGAGTCAAAATTAACTATTATGTCAGGTTCCTCCATTTAGGCATGTTTTATATATATATATACATATTTTTTTTCTCTAAAGCCCAACTTTCTTTAGTTTATTCTATAGTATGATAGCCATTTTGTTCTTGTTGTTGTTTGTAATTGTAGTCTAATCTCTTATAAGCATTAACCCAAATGACATATTCCTTTATCTCCTTTCTTTTTAATAATAATACCCTCGTTAAGGGAATTTGATTTTTCTGCCCTTTCTAAGTATACTTATTAGATAAGTTATATTTATTTTCATATTTCACATACCCTTAATGGTCATGTTGTAACTATGGCATAATGTTGTTTTGGTGCTTACGACATCTATTCATTAAGATCTTTGGATGAAGGCACCTACTCTGCGATTTGACATAATATACACCTCTTTGATATACCTACCCAAACATTGTGTAACTTAACCATCAAATATTGAAATTCATAACCTAGTGCTATAATGTTATTCGTTCTTTACATACGCACTTGTTCATTCACAGTGAGGGGGGTGCGTTTGGGTGGTTGTGCAACAAAGAAATCCTTGCCACGTCTCATATTCCACCAACGACTCACATGGAGGGGTGATGGGCACGGTATTAGGTTTTGTTCAATGCCTAGGATTGCTTGACGCGATCCAATAGATGATATTCCATCCTAAAACCCTAAACCTTAGCTCTTCAAACTTCTCCAGATAGTTGCATGCCAACGCTCTTTGTTCGTTTCTTGGTGTTATCTGAACAGTTTTGACCCATGGGTATTAGAGAGGAAGGCACATGGTTCTTCCATGAATGGACTCGTCATTCCTGTTGCAGGGAAAATATTCTAGCATCTTGTTGTGCTTATAAGGTTAATGGTGGATATGGTCTCGTGAATATAAGCCATGGGTGTCAATTAAGCTCTGTTCTCTGCCTCCCGGAGGAATTTTCTCTTCCTCAACATACAGAGTTTTACATATTCCAGGTAATTTTCCTTCACCAAATGTTTAGAGGATTCAAGTTATTATTCCTTTGTTGGTATTTTTTTTACACAGATTTAGTTGTAACTGGTCTTTGTTCCCTTTGTTGTAGATGTTTGCCACAATTCCCAAATCTGGGCGTTCACAGTTGCGACCTTCTCAGGGACGATTCATGGTGGGTTAGTTGTCTATGATTTTTTAATTCCTTAATTTTAATTATTTCGTGATAATTAAGCTCTTTATGGTTTCCCTCACAGTAAATAATTGTGTTGGTTGCAGGGACAAAGGATTCGATGGTATAGAATTCCCAGTATTCAGTGCTTAACACTCTGAGGTACCACTGGGTAAGTTTTGGGTATGTGTTTATTCCTCTCCTACCGCTTTATTCCTCTCTTAATAAGACTTTGTTGAATTCTCAGTCCTACCAATTCCTCTCCTACCACTTTATCTGCACAAAACTGTTAATCCATAATTCTTGTAATCGGTAACTCTTCTGCACAAACATAAAAAGAATAAGCCATGAAATTTATATTTATAATTATAAGAAACAAACCAAAGTTTTTATCTTGCATTCCTAATTCTTATTGAGTAATGTTTTAGTAAGGTTCACTCATAACTCAATAATAACAAAATTTATAGTTAAAACCAAACATAATAATGCTTACATCAAATTAAGAACAATAATAAGATTAAATATAATTACACAAGAACCAGAATTCTGATTGTAAGCCACTGAATCCACTTGGAAAGAACAACTTTCCACTTAACCATGAATCTTCACCTCTCATTCTCGCCCGAGCCAAGATCTTTTCATTCTTCTAAAATGAACAACCTCTTGTAATAGCCTAGGATTTTTCTTTATGTTTTTAAAAAATATTTTATTTTTTGTTAAATTTTTCCTTTTTCTCCCACTGAAATTTATTCACCCTTACTCAATGTCTTCTCCTCACTAAGTGATTTAGTAGTTTTTTCTCTCACAATCCTATTAAACACAGAGCACCTGAAGATTTTTTAGGAGTAGATTGGCGAAAGTCTTGTTCAATCCTATCCATCCACATTGGATTCTGGATTGGAATAATGATCTAATTAACTCAAATGTTATTTTTCGAAGTAAATCTTCCACTTTATTTTTATTACCAAAATCTATTTGTTACATCATAATATTTACTCCAAATTGAGTCTACTATGGCTTTCTCGCCATACTAAAAATATTCCATTCTAATTAAAGAATATTTACATTAATAAAGAGGGGTATTACATATTAGTAGGCTACTGAGATGTGTTATAACTTGAACACTAGGAGGAAAAGGGATGACACTGTATTTGAGTGCATTTTTTTCCATAGCAAAAAATATTATAAAAGAGTTGATATGAAGAGAAAAAATAGAGAGTACATTTGTACTTGTAGAACCCAATAGGACACAAGCCTCACCTTTTTATACTAACATCCATTTTCCATTCAGAGAAAGAGAGTAGAGTAGCCTCATCCTCTAAGGATTCCCCCCAAAAGTGTTTCGAAAATTATTATAATTTTCAAGCATACACACTAAAAAATAATGAATAGAGCCAGAAATGTAAGGAGGGACAAATCCTCATATTGTTAATTTCATATTTTCTAATATAATTTTAATAGATCTTTTGTGATGAATTGCCCAATGGATTATCCATAACATTTTAGGATCATATTTTGATTATATTTTGGGGAGTTGTAGGGGATCTAGATAAACTAATATGAAAGTCACAAAAACCTAATCATGGACAACGAATAGGTGAATAACCCTCATGATGTAGGGGAGAGGTTTGTGTGATTAGAAGGATAAGTCACAAATATAGACCATAATGTGAGCTTCATCATTGTGCCCCTCATCGTTAAGCTTTGGATATTTAGAGAAAATATAGGTTCTAACTTTGATGTTGGATCAAAGGGAAATAAGTAGATCTGGAAGAAGTAGAGTGGAAGCATAAGAATGAACCCAAAAAGGATCAACCTAATTGTAGAGCCATGAACCATTCATATTCCCTATTCAAAATGGAAATGAACGTATAAATCAATCTGTATCAAGGTGATATTGATGCACTAAAGTTAAATCATTGGTTTCAATAATGATAAGTTTATTTTAGTGTTCATGATATACGTGATAAAACAATATTTTGCTTACTCAGCTAAAATTAGATGACCATGCCCTAATCTAGTGGAAACTAATCACAAAGACCTTGAGGTTGGAGGGATATCCTATAATGACTAAGTGGGAGAATCTGAAAAACCTCATAAAGTCACAATTTTACCCTATGAGTTATGTATAGGGTTAGTGGATTGCGTGGTATTATTTCAAGTGAAAGTAGGGGTAGAGCTTACAGGAGTACACAATAAAGTCTCACAAGATCACCATAATGTTGGGTATCTCCCCAAAGAATCAAAATTTACTCTTCAAATATCATCATGGTCTACACATTCATCTACGGAAGTAAGTGATGTTGTTCAAACCTAGATCAATGGATGAGGCTAGTGTACATGCACAATACCTGGAGAATAGGCTAGAATAAATGGTGATCCAAAGGGTCGAAGAAAAAGGAGGACCAATAGCCTTCTAACTAGGGGAAAATGAAGCATAAATGGAGAAAATATACTCATTACCATTATAACGACTACAACATTTAAAGTCATGTAGAGGAAAAGTGTTAGAAGTTGCACTAGAGCTTAAATTAGGGAATAAAAAGAATGATGCAAAGGAGGATAACCTAATGGCCAATGATTTAAGAAACTATTTTGAATGAAACTCAAAAGTGAATGAGAATATCCTCTAAACATAAGTGCGGAAAGAGGTGAATATGAGTAGTATTAAAAAACAAGAAGAGAACAAAATACCTTACTCTTCCATATAAAGATAAAATTCAAGAAGACAAAGATTGATGCTCTATTTAATTCATTATCATAGGAAAAATTCATTGCAACCAAGTTCATAAAAATATTAGGATTGGAATTTTATGATCATCAATGTCCATATCCATTGGGATGGTTAAATAAGAGTACATAAATAAATGGAACCGAACAATGTAGAATTATATTTTCCATCAAAAATGATTTTATTGATGAAGTACACGTAGATGTAGTTCCCCTTAATGTATGTTGTATGTTATTTGGAAGTCCCTATATGTACATATGTGATGCAAGATTCATATGGGTATCCAACAAGTATAGCCTCATCAAGGATGGAAAATACTTCACTATTAGTGCACACAAATGAAAGTCCAAAATATCATTAGTACATAGCAACCAAGCTAACAAACCTATGAGTTCTAATAAGAAGTTTTTTTTAGTATTTTTAGTAGAAAATTAGTATATAGAAGAGTTAGTGAGAGAAAATACTTCTGTGGATGGCAGTGCATTAAGAAACATAAATAGAAATTTTAAGGTTTGTTTCATACATACATAGATGTGTTTCATCAACCTAAAAGACTACTTCCCAAGAGGGAAGTGGAGCAAAATATCCATCTGTTGTGAGACTCCCAATTTCCAAACATTGTGTTTTATAGATAGTCCATCATACAAGAAAGTGAGGTGAATAACCAATTGCAGTAGCTACATTAATATGGTCTCATTTGACCAAGTACGTCACCATGTGGGTCACACATCATCATTGTGCCAAAGGAGAGTGTGACTTGATGGATGTGTATTGATTATAAGGTGTTAAACACAATTACACTCAATAATAGGTACCTTTTTCCTAGGATGAATGATCTACTAGATAAGTTGTAGTGGGCCAAATATTTCACCAAACTAGACTTAAAAAAATATACCACTAGCTTCAAGTGAGAGAAGAATATACATAGAAGATTACCTTCAAATCTTGGAAAGTTGTATGAATATTTATTCATATTATTTATCCCATGTAATGCAACACATATTTTAATGGGCTAATGAATAATATGCTATGCCATTTTATAGATTCAATTGTTATTTCCTATTTGGATGATTTACTAGTATATAGTGCTACTTGGGAGGAGCACATCTCACATTTGATGCAAGTAATAGATACATTAAAGAAGCACCAACTACTAGAAAATGTCAAGAAGTGTGATTTTACACAACAATATATCGTGTATATTGGTTATGTTATAGGTGGATGAGACTTGATGATAGATCTTACCAATATGGGGGCCATGATGACGTGATTCTTGTTGACTAATGTTTTAGAGGTCATGAGTTTTATTAGGGTAGAAAAATACCTTAGAAAATTAATAACCTCATTTTCA
>JAXQQM020093108.1:0-10435 GCA_034641835.2 Pinus albicaulis
GTTATTCAACACACGATTCCAATGCTTCCTGATATTAAACCTGTTCAACAGAAGTTGAGAAAGATCCATCCAAATCTCGAAAGTCAAATCAAATCAGAACTTAATAAACTTTTGAAAGCCAAAATCATTTTTCCAGTTAGGCACTCTAATTGGGTTTCCAATATGGTACCTGTAAGGAAGAAGAATGGTGATATAAGAATCTGTATTGATTTCAGAAATTTAAACAAGGCATGTTTAAAAGACAATTTCCCATTGCCAACCATGGAACATATACTTCAAAAGGTAGCTGGTTCTGAACTTATGTCCTTTCTCGATGGATTTTCAGGCTATAATCAAGTTTTAGTTCATCCAGATGACAGATTGAAAACAACTTTTAGAACAAAATGGGGAACTTATGCTTATCAGAAAATGCCTTTTGGTCTAATAAATGCAGGAGCAACTTTTCAAAGAGCCATGGATATAGCATTCAAAGGTCTAATCAATAAATCAGTTGTTGTTTATCTTGATGACATAACAGTATTTTCAAAAAAGAGAGCCAATCATCTACATGACTTAAAACAAATATTTGAAAGATGTAGAAGGTTTGGTATTTCCTTAAATCCGAAGAAATCTTTCTTTACTTTAGATGAAGGAAAACTCTTAGGATTTGTTGTGTCAAAAGATGGTATATATATTGATCCAGATAGAGTGAAAGAAATTTCTGATATTTCTTTACCACATAACAAAAAATCCATGCAATAATTTCTTGGACAGATTAATTTTGTTAAAAGATTTATTCCTGATTTTTCTTTAATTGTTTTACCTATGCAAAATATGATCAAGAAGAATTCAATATTCAAATGGACGCATAAAGAAAAAGAAGCTTTTGATTCAATCAAACAAGCAATCATTAATGCACCAGCATTGAATACCCCGAATTTTTCTAAAGATTTTATTTTGTATACTCTGGCCACTGAAACATCCTATGCAGCCGTTTTAACACAACTCAATGATCAAGAAATCGAAGCACCAATTTCTTTCTTTAGCTCAAATATGCAAGGAGCTGAGCTTAATTATTCCGATGTTGAAAAACAAGCCTTTGCTGTGTTTAAATCAATCAAACATTTCAGACCTTTTCTCTTGAAAACACATACAAAAATCATTGTCCCATTCTCTGCAGTAAGACAATTATTAATTCAAAAAGAAGTAGGAGAAAAGAGAGCTAATTGGGTAACATCCTTGCAAGAATATGATATTGATATTAAACCAGCTAAGATTGTTAGAGGACAAGGTTTTTGCAGATTATTGGCAGGAGCTCATAACATACCAGAACATCAAGATTCAAATCAAGATATTCAAGTAAGTCAGATAAGTGTTACAGATTTCAAATCTCAGTATGCTGATCTTATCTATTACTTGAAAAATGGGTATGCTCCTTCTAATCTCAGCTATAAGAGTAAACGCGCTTTAAGGTTAAAGACTATTAAATATGAGATCATTGATAATGTGTTATTTAGAAAAAATTATGATTCAATTTTATTAAGATGTCTGGAAAAGACTGAAGCTGAAAAGGTTTTGCAGGAATTGCATGATGGACCAGCAGGAGGTCATTTTGGAGGAGATACCACAGCTCACAAAATAATTCGTGCTGGTTATTACTGGCCTACCCTTTTTAAAGATACGCATGATTACGTAAGGAAGTGCCGAATTTGTCAAACTGCAAGTGGAAGACAAAGGAAACCAACTTTTCCTTTGCAACCAGTGACTATTGAGCAACCATTCGAACAATGGGGGCTTGACATTATTGGTGAGATAGTACCTCATTCTTCCAAACAACACAAGTACATCCTTACTGCAACTAATTACTTTACAAAATGGGTAGAGGCAATCCCGTTGAAGGTAGCCAATTCTGATGCAATTATTGATTTCATAGATCAATTCATCATAACCAGGTTTGGTGTACCTCAAGCTCTTGTCTTTGATAATGCATCTTACTTCTCTGGAAATAGTTTAATTAAATTTGCAGTCAAAAGAGGTTTTAAATTAAAATATTCAGCAAATTATTATCCACAAGGTAATGGTTTGGCTGAATCCACTAATAAAAACCTTATCAAAATCATTAAAAGGACCGTTGATCAAAATCAAAAGAATTGGCACAAATCTTTAATCTTTGCGTTATGGGCTGATCGTATCACTGAAAAAGCTTCAACAGGGACTTCACCTTTCAATCTGGTTTATGGAAAAGAAGCTGTGATACCATCAAATTTAACTCTTCCATCATTAGCCCTAGTGCAATTTATTGAAGAAAATCCCTCTTCATCCATTCAATTGAGATATGATCAAATCCTTAAATTAGAAGAAGATAGGGATAAAGCAAAAATTACTCATGAAAAACATCAACAGCTTGTAAAATCTTCTTTTGATGCAAGTTCTACCGGCTCAAAAATTTTGTCAATTGGTGATCTTGTTTTGAAATGGGATAAAGCACACGAAGAAAAATGTAAACATACCAAATTTCAGAAAATGTGGCTTGGACCATTTCAAATCGTTGAGAAGATAAGCTCAAATACATTTATACTCCAAGATCTAACAGGTAAGAGAGAGTCTCTTCCTGTAAATGGGCTTATCTTGAAGAAATTATTTTCATAAGGAGGTAACCCCTTCTTAAACTGTATATATTTCTTTCTGCAAAGTTTTTGATTGTTTTTGTTTTTACAAATAAAGGTTGTTTATGAGTCTCTGATTGACTGTTTACTATTTAAGAAAATTTCTTCAGAAAAATATTATAAATATTTATTTTGTGTAAATAAGAATTTTTAAAAGTAATGATCACAGTTTTTGAATAGTTTAAAATAAGATGTTAAACTTTGAAAGAGTATTTCAATCATTTACATGATCTTTTGAAAACTTGAGAAGAATGTAAATCATCATAAGTTTATCAAGCAGAGAAAGGTTATATGTAAAAGTAAAGATTTTTTCAAAAGTTTTGGAATTCAAAAAACTCTGAAAATTGTCATCCATTTATTCTTAAGGATAAAACTATTTCACCCCATCCATTTAAGTTGTGATTTTTTAGAATGTAATTCTAAGAAATTATACGAAAATTTTAAGAGATAAGAGGTCTCATTACGAGCCGACTTACCATGTTCATAAGGAGTAATAAAACTGACATTACCAATACTGCATACCAAAACAGGGTAATGACTTATAAATATAAGACAAGGGGTCTCATCATGAGCCAGCTTGTTCAGTTTAATTATAACTAGTGAATGGCATTGTTATTAACTGGCTGCCAAACCAGAACAATGGCTCTTAAAATAAAATAAATAAAAGACAAAAACATGAGATAATAGGTCTTATGAATTTATCTTTTAAAAAGTCATAATTTTAGTTGGATGGGACAATGAATGGTTAATGGTTTAAAGGTAACCTTGTCGAGACTATGAACGTTTGCTGGCAGCAGAGGCAATACCTATGGCAATAGAGTATATTATAAAACCAAAACTTGGAGAGATCCACTTACTTCATTATTAACACCAATCAAAGCTTGAGATAACCCAAAATGTTTTTATTTCTTAAGGAATTAGAAAGAAATTATGAAATGATTTTTATTTCTTTTTCATAGTTACATTTTATTTGAATTATCCTAAGATAATTTTCATTATCTTTAAAAACCTTTACTTACTAAAGATAGAATGTTCATTTTATTTTTTCCAGAGATAACTGTTTCTTTCAGTGAATCGCCAATTGTTGTGACCAGCAACAACCCCCCTTTTTATTTAATATTAGTAATAATACTAAATAAATGAGGACCCTTAGTTAAAAAATCCAAAAAATCAATTAGGATTTGTTTGCCTTTTCAAATAAAACTTTCTATCATAAACCTAATCCCTTAGAAAGAATATCAAGAAACACTTAAGTTTATGATAGATTATAATAAAATTACTCTTTAAACAAGATAGCGCATCCATAACAAAAATGGTATATGTCTTTTATAAAACGCATTGGTCGCAGATCGCATAGCGCAGAAAACAGAAATGATTAATGAATATCTTTTGCGCTCTTTTCAATTATGCGCTTTTGCGATTTTGCAATATGCGCTTTTGCGATTTTGCGACATGCGCTTTTGCAATTTTGCGACATGCGCTTTTGCGATTTTGCGATATGCACTTTTGCGATTTTTCGACATGCGCTTTTGCGATTTTGCGCAATTTTCGCTTTTGCGCTATTTTCATAACCGCGATGACTTCATTTTGCGATATTGCGACATTGCGATATTGCGATATTGCGCAGCAAATCGCAGATCGCAATGTCGCAGATTCATGTAGGCGCGCTATCCCAAGGCAATATTCCCATATGTCACATCCGTTATGCGCTTTAATGATTAAATTTAATGATTGGATTGATTATTAATGGTAAATGAGATTGTGTTTAGATTGAAAGTCGTTTCACAATTAAAATATTATATTTCATCCGCTTTCACATTTAAAACAGTCTCATCACCTTTCTTATATCATTACTCTCATTTACTCGTAAAACGCAGGCACGAAGGAGCAAACGTCTATACAAAGCTTCAACTAAACACTATGGGTAAGAAGGAGAAGATCTCAAATTATGAAAACAAAGAAATGGCTTCGCTATATGCAGACACTGCCTGTAACAAGGATGCCGGTATATCCACTTGGGAAGGAATGTATAATCTGTTAGAAGAAGAAAACCCTGTGGTGATAAAAGTTGCAGCTACAGCAGGTTCAAAGAATACGTCTGAAGCAACCCTTAGAGACTTGGCTTGCTCATTTCTGCATAGAATAGCAGCAAGACCAAGGATTCTCCCATATACAGACATGGTGAGATGGGTGCTGGATAGCACAGATATTTCAGACAGACAATTCAGAACTCCATCTGAAGAGCTAATCGGGTCATTCACCATAGAAGATCTGAGATTAATGTATAAGTTTCCAGAACCTCAGGCGACTTTCAACAAACAATTTATGGAAGATTTTGCCAGAGAACATGCAAATTTGGCAGAATGCACAAAGGAGTGGACCAAAAGAAGTGAACCATTGAAGAAAAACAAACAAGGTATGTACAGCACGGGTTCACTTAACTCTCCTTATTGTTTTACTGCTGCCATGTTATGCAGGCTTTTTGGAAAGCCTGACATAAATATGATCTTACCCGAATGGCTTCCTTTGTTGAATGCGGCTGTTAATTCTACAATTGTAGACTGGGCCAAAATCCTATCTGATAATTTGACCACTGCTATTTTTCACTACCGGTCCAAACGAAATGTTTCTCAGCGGGTTTATCCACCTTTTTATTTATCTGCTTATGTCATGGACGCTATCTGTTATGTCTCTAAATTCCCTGTGATGGGTTGGCAATGGACTATCCACGATCCTTTGCCTATTCATGTGTACCATAAAGAACTATGGGAATCTAAGTTTGTCCCCCATTTTTACCAAATTTGTCATGGAATAATGTTGCCATTGTACAGAACATTGTATAATAAGGATGCCCCAAGGTTATCCTCAGAAACAGAGGTTGATATTCTCCCCGTCGCGAGATGGTTTGGAGAAGAATTGTTCACCTATATTAGGGTTTTTGGAATTTATGCTTCTCCCCATGTTTTACCCTTATATGTTCCAGATAGACTTGTAGCTCGGGAAATTGCCTATCAAACCTGTGGCCAGGGAGGTATGACAAAATATTTAAAAGAGAAGAAAAAGGGCATTTGGCCACAATTTCCCATAAAATGTGGAACATTTTCACTGTTTGATATTGGTCATGCATTTCAAGAGATAGGAAACGTTACATGCCTACAGCTGTTCAAATTCTCAAGAAGGTTATTTGACCCAAATGATATTGTTAAGAATTTTACCAATGCAATCAAAGTAAGGGAATTTGCCGGGGAGCAGGATCTTTTTGATGATATGTTCCAAGCAAGAAATTCATTCAAAGAGGTTTTGAATTCAGCTAAAGCGCAGCTATCTCCAGAGGATTTTCAGGAATTCAAGCTGTACATAGAAAGGAGACTAATTCCTATTCCTTTGGAGAGTCTATGCTTAGAGCCCGCAAGGGAGCAAACTCCTAGTGTTAGTCTTAACGGCAGTTCAAGTACAGGTAAATCCAAATCAAAATCTGACAGAGATTCTGAACACTCCAATAAGTCTAAAGAAAAGGAAGATAAAATGGAAGAATCCATTAAATATTATGCACAATCTAAAGAGCTTACTCAACAGCAAATTTTGACTTTTCAACCAACAAATCCTCCTCCACCCAATGTACAGCAATAGCCAGTCACCATTGAGTTAGATAAAGAATGGGAAACCTTTAATCAATTGATTAATATAGAAGGACAGAATGTACAGACCCCTGTCCAGACAACCAAAGTTTTGAGCACAGGAACAAGCAGCACAGCCGCAGTAACAGAGCACATACCAATCACACCCTCCTCTAAAATTGTACTTAATGTAGAGGACATTCCTCCTCTGGATGTATTTTATAGCCCAAAATACAAAGCAGTAGTAAAGAGACAAAGGAAAAAGAGAAAAATAGAAAGTGCAATTGCTACTGAAGCAGAACAAGTAGATGTTTTGTGGAAAGATCCTACCACAGAGCCTACTCATAATCTCACTAAGTTATCTCAAATAACAGGAGCTTATGCTTCTGCAACAATTGATAAAGCAGTTGAGATACAAATTTTGTTGAATGAAAAAGAAGAACAGGTAAAAGCTCTGCAACAGCAATTGCAACAGGTACAGGCCAATAAGGAAGCACAATTGAAACTTGAAGAGTTACAACAACAACTTCAAGAAATGCAAATAGGACATCAAAAAGCCTGGCTGATAAAGACAAACAAATACAGATTATCCAAGATCAGCATAAAGATGATCCTAAGCTTCCAGAATTCATTTCAGAAACTATCTCTTTGAACAATCAACTACTGCAACAAGAGGAAATTTTCTGCCAAAAAATCTTGCAATGGAATTCTTTGTGCCAAGAAAGCGATAAAATCACAAATCATGTCGTAGATTTACGAAATGATTATGATTTGATTAATGAAAAGATCAATGATTATCTGGCATGGCAAAAGACAGAAGAAGGCAGAAAATCTGGTGCACCCATCGTTAATGAAAACCATAAAGAAATAATGTTCAATAATTGGGATGCACAAATCAGAAGGGCAGAAAAGGTAGTAGAGGAGGCGGCTACAGCGGCAAACACTCTCACTGATTGTGTAAATGACAATTTACACAAAGCTAATTTGATCCCAGAAACTGTTCCAGGATATCTCCCACAGGCAAATCAACTGCAAACAGAATGGAGGCAAAAGGCATAAGAAAGAGCAAAATCCATCCAAGGGTTGACAAGATTGAATTGGGACTCATACTGGATGTACTTGGTGAAGCCACACAGTCAGCACAGTGCGCTCAACTGTATCATCAATGCTACAGAGAATATTTCTCCTACGCTTGCCGACTCTGTCTTTTCAGGACAGTTGAATTCCGAAGTCGGTCAACCGCATCTTCTCAAAACTATGCTAGATGCCTGCAAGTTTAAAGATCAAATTCATAGATAGATAGATTTAGTTTTAATTTCACTGTATTTTAGCCTAGGAAAAGGACGGTCATTAAACCGAATCCTTAATTTTTGTAATAAACTATTTTTAGATTTAGCTAAGTAGTATTTAAACCCCTCTCATGCATTTAGAGAGGGGTCCTGGATCTTAATATTTTTGGACTTGGAGATTGCATTTATGTACTCCATTATCTTATATATTTTTTAAAAAGGATCACATTTGGTGATTTTCATGCGGAATTATCTTTGAAGTGTTGCATTTTTGTACCTTGGAATTTGATTTTGCATCATAGTTACTGGATAGAGTATCAGATTGCATTTGAAAGTCCTCAAGATGAACAAGGTATTTCTATCTGTTCACTGTTGATTTCTTTTGTCTTATAATATTCGTTTTAAAATTGCTATCATTTATATGTATATTTGTTTTCACAACACTTCCTTTTATATATCATTTCTGAGTATAATTGAAACGTTATTTTTCATAGTTACATGTAAATGGTATACAATGATGAATGCAATATGTTAATATAACTTTGTTTAATTTCTTAAACAGAGTTATCTTTATTTGTTTCTGCACATTTCAATTTAATTAATAATACATTTTCATGGTTATTGTTGAATTGGAACAATCTTAAGTTGTATTCACATATGATTACCCGGGTTAGTGTTAGATTTCTTTATCAGTATTTAGCTTAGATTAGATAGTTTTATTTCTGTTAATTTAGTCCCATTTCCACCCATCCAATCCAATCCACTTAGTTATAAGGAAATTGGTCCTTTAAATCCAGTCGGAGCCACCATTCCAAACGGAAAAGGAGCTGTCTTAAGGTCCCGACCGGGTGGTTTTCCCCAATGTTTGAAGTAGATATTTTCTAGGCTTCAACAAGGCAGTCATCATTGAGTAACCTTGCACTTTTAAAATTATATAAATTTATGTATCTGATACGTTTGTGTATAACTGAAGTTCTCATAATAGAATACGAATATCTCCAAACTTAGTTGGATCCAAAATCCATTTCACATTAAATAATGACATTTAATATCAGAATATTAATTGCTCAGACAACATAGCAATTCAGTCCCGAGGACATCGTTGGGGTTAAGCCATAAGAAATGAAATAACTAGTACCGACCTGGAACAGGAGTAAACGAGAGGTTAAACTTTTAGCGTGAGTGAAATTTTTACATGAAAAGCCATGACGTAACCAGGACAAAATTTGGTTACCTGTATATCATCCAACGATAATGAAATATGTTAAGCATGTAAATGGTATAGTGAGGAATATATCAAAAACTATATCGAATATATAAATGGGAATATAGGAAGACGACAAAAAAAATGTGTTTTGTTACCTGAGAACAAAGAAAAATTCCATGAGAAACACTGTGTGAATTCTGTGGAAGAATGAACTAGCGTTACATACATATGGACTTATATCAATAAATTTTAAAAGCCAACGAAGTTGGTTTGGAAGCATAAAAATAAATTTCAAACATCTTACATTAAATATCTATCAGATTTCCGTAGAGATATAACCACTAGAGTCGTATTTTTTTTCCATACGAGTTATGGAGATTTCGACCAGAAAATAAATCAATATACGAAACAAGTTAAGTCTCGAATTCATTTCTAGTAAGAGTACCGAGAGTTAAAAAAAATTGTCTCTCTGGAATGAGATCAACGCCTCTCGGCAATCTCTGTTAGAAGAGAAAGAGAGCAGTGATGAAGCTCCTCTGTAAGAAGAACGATGGTATTTATATACTTCATAGCTAATAATACTACGACTGAGAAACTAAAATTCAAGTTGAAAGTTCAAGAACATAAATATTATAACCAAACATTTTAATAACTCAAACTGAATTCGAAGAGATTGAGCCACCAACACTGAGTTGGAAGGGTTTGGAAAATATTTAAATACCAACGTGAAATTTCAATAACATATGATCGATCTAACAATACAATAACACTTATGCTTACCTGATAGCATCTCCATGAAATGCGCAGTGAAGGTCTACGGAGCTTAATCAACTAATTCCAACTCCGGGAAGCATGGCCAAGCTCTGATGAAAAAAATTAGCGAGGAAATGAAATGGTAAAGGAGACAATAAGACTGAAGAAATGACTTAAATAATATTTACTGGGGATAAACCCCAAATTTTATCCATCAATCATAACCCTACACTTGTCAACCGATCGTGATGGATATTGAAATCGAATTTCATTCCTGGGATTGAGACAAGGTAGCTGTCATGAAAATTTGATGGAAATCCCCACATTAATTGATATGGTACACCAATTGCATGTAGGAGGATCACTTTACATTAAATAATGGTACTTTCTCTCGATGGCGAAGACAAATACCGCCTACAGTACAAGAGTATAGGTGGTAACATATAAGTTTCATTTAACCCAAAAGAGAAACGTGATCTCGGTCCTGCAAAACTTATATTCATTCATAAATGTAGTGATACGATAATGTCGCATCCAAAATCAATGTAGAGCTACCATAGGTCAATTTGAGTCTTGAAGTGATAAGGGTAGATTACCAAGGTTATGAAATCAACGATTAAGAATACTTCTCAATATATATATATATATATATAGAGAGAGAGAGAGAGAGAGATATATATATGTGAGAATCAGTTATGTTAATTAAAGAAAACTATTAACTTGCAATTTATATAGTCAAAAACTATAGACATATATATATGTGAAAGTTATGAGTAGGTAATAAAATTTAGTTAGATACAAGGGATATGTGTCTCTCTATACATAATTAAAGGTATCAAGGGATTTTAAATGATAGGCATAAAAACATAGGAGGGGTATTGTTAATGATGTGTACATAACTATATATATTCATGCCTTATATAA
>JAXQQM020066610.1:0-66459 GCA_034641835.2 Pinus albicaulis
TTATTGGTGACATACCTTGAATGTCACCACAACACCTATACTTTCAGCGACGCCACCTTTGGTGACGTTCAGTTTTTGGTGACGAAGGCTCTTTTGACCCTCACCAATGAGCTTATGGTGACATTTTTCGCCCCTCACCAATGTCCTTTTTTCTTGTAGTGTCACCTTGTTCTCTCTCTCTCTCTCTCTCCCATACTCTTGGATATTTAGATTTTTCTTGGAGCACTCTTGGAAAGTGTGGCATGCTTGGATATTTGGAACAAGAAGGAAAAGGAAGAGTAGGAAGGAATAAGAAGACATCGAGATCGGCAACTACAAAGGATTTTGTTTGGTCATGATCTGTCATTGGCATGGGAGATTTCCTGGATTGACAGTGGATTTTCCTATCCTTTCCATGTCCTAGATATTCATTCTGTTTTGGGTTCATTTCATTGTTTTTTTTTTGGTTTTTTCTCATGTTACTTTAGTTGTGGGTTGAGTTACTAGTCCCTGGAGCCTTGGTTGGACAAACTCTTTGGAGCCTTGTAACAACTTGGGTTGAGCTACTAGTCTTGGAGCCTTGGTTGGACAAATGCTCTGGAGCTCTTGGTGGGCTTAGTTACTAGTCTTGGAGCATTGGTTAGAAAAACGCTCTGGAGCATGACAATAGTTGTGGGTTGAGTTACTAGTCATGGAGCCTTAGTTGGAACAAATGCCTTGGAGCCCTGGAAAACTTGGTTGGAGACCAATCTGGTGATGGGTGTGATATTTGACCGTGAGGTGGAATCAATGGTTGAGGTTTGAGGTAGTTTGGCCTCTAGAATCCCTGGCTTTGGTCTTTATTGATGAGTTTTACGAGATCCCACATTCATGATTAGAATATGGCGCGGGCGTGACTGGTTGAAGACAAATTTGGCTCAACCATGTCTATGGTCGGGTGGAACATGGGAGTACCAAACTTGGTTGCATTTTATTTATGGAAATAAGAGCTCTTTTCCTTTGGTATTGATGGGTAAATATGCCTGATATTATGTGGCCTATATGGTTGGAATGTGATTTTCATTTCTGTTGGTTATATGTTGGATATGAATGTGATTTATGATGGTGATGATGTATGGCTCTCATCATGTTTTTATTTGTGGATGAATGAACAATGTATCTATTACCAAATAGATGATAATTTAGTTAATGAAATGATGCAACAATGCTTCTTAGTGATTCTCATATAAGTATGATACACCTATTCTCAAATTTTTTGTTTACACCTGTAGATTACATATTTGTGACTTGTTTGATGAAATTCCTATCATGGATATTAGGGGTCCAGTAAATTCCATGTTCAAGTGTTTTCATTTTCATCATTATTCCACTGTTATATTTCATTTCTAAAAGTGCCATGGTGTTTTGGGAAGTGACCTAGGCTCTGGGCCTGAAAAGGTGGCACATAAATCAGGGTTGTAGGCTCAGAACTATAGGGAAAAGTCCCCAGTCACATGCATTCCATGTTGTGCATGCGACTAGATGGTCCTAGTTGCACTCTTGCCCATGTCAAGGGAGAGACTAGGGGATTGATGCATGAAAATGTCAGTTTGTTGTAGGGGTTGGGCTCCTAGAAGGTTGGGATGGCTCCTGGGTGTCATGTACCATGTGTAGAAGGTATGTGTTGTTGTGTAGTGCTGGTTCCACTTCCTTAAGGTGACCTTGAAGGTTGAATCAGAACATAGTAATACTTCGTCACATGTTTACCCTGATTGGTCAGTTACTTGGGTAGATGAGGGAGGAGGATGTTAAATATTCAATACATATTATCCAATGGTTAGCTTCATATTATGGAACTTTCCAAAGAAATTTATAGTTATTTCATTTGAAACCATCACTTGACACTCCAGTGCTGGATATAGAAATCAATTCAATTCCTTGGCTATATTACAATGAATAAAATTATGGGTACTACCTGAATCAATTAGAACAATTACCTTTTTCTTGATATATCCTTCTATATTGAGAGTTTGAGGAGTGGTAATTCCTTCCAATTCATTACAATATATGGTCAGATTCATTTCTTGTTTCTCTCGAGTTGGTTTTTGGTGTATATCATCCTCTTTTGATGTTTCTTGTTCCGTTTCTTCCTCCTCTTCACAATCTATGTAGAATAATTTCTTCTCAGCACACTTATGACCTTTAGTGTATTTTCTATCACAACTATAAAAAAATCCCTTTTGCTATTTTTTCCTCCAATTGTTATGGTGTCAACCTTATAGGTTGTGGAAGACAAGGAGTGGCAAAATTTCCATCTTTATAGTTATGAGTGGTAGACTTCCTTGTTGCCATAATTTTTCTTTTAACTTTTATTGCCACCCTGAATGACTTCTCCAATGAATCAGGTTCCCAAAGGCGAACCTCATGTTGGATGTTATCTTTTAAAGTCCTTATGAAGAAATCAATCCTATGTTCCTCTACAATATCAGTTACCCTAATATTCAATTGTTAGAATTATTCAATGTGCGCCTCCATTGAACCCTTTTTTTAAAGATTTATCAATTGGTTGAAGAAGGTGTTTCTCTTTTTATCTTCATAATGTGCTATGATTTCCTCCATAAACATTGACCAAGTGACAAGTGTTTTAAGTGAACAAACATATATATACCACACGAATTGATTGGGTTCTAAATATAAAGATGCAATGCATACCTTTTGTGAGGGTTGCACATCATGTAGATCAAAATATTGCTCCATCTGTAGTATCCATGTTACAGGATTCCTGCCATCAAAATTCATCATATATATCTTTGGAATTTGGTGGTTCTTAAACCATATGTGGAGTCTCTAAAATCATAAATCATATTCATTTTTTCCTCATCATGATTTTCATGGATTACCTTGTCACCACTGAGAAGGCTTTCTTGCAACAAATTTGTCAACCCTTAATTTAGCCCTTCCATGTCTACTTTTAAACCATTCATTACACATTTTAATTATGTCTTTAAAAAATTCATCTCCCCTTTAATTTCATCTTTGTTTTCTCTTTGTGAGAATGAAAATTTTTGCACTTGGTCCTATAATTTTGATATATCATGTTGCAATTATTCCTCTTCATGCATCATAGTATAGATTTATGAGTGCTTAATGGGTGTATAATTATTTTATTTTGGAGGAATTTTAGAACCCATTACTGATATATATGCTTCAATATGCCCTTTGAATCACTTCAAACTGATTTTTCAAACAAAAGTTATGTAATTTTATTAAAAAAATACACCTTTTATTAAAAAATACACATTTTTTTCTTGCTTTTAGGAGCTTGATCTTGAAACAGTTGTAACTCCGTAATTTCAGATCTCCAAGGTATGATTTTTTTTTTTCGTATCCCTTTAAGTATTCTTTCCAACATCATAAGTCACACCAAAATTAGATTCTTCAAGATAAAGTTATGCCCAATATCCCATGACGACATGATTATGGACTAGTTCAGTAGGTCAAACTTATACAAAGTTCGACATGTCACAGTTTCGACTTTCAGCCCTAAAATTGCTACACAAGCAACTACAATTTGTTCTCTTTTTGAAACATTTTATGAAATACAAATCTGATGCTTAAAGATAAATTAATTATGACTATTTTCCCTTAGTCACTTGTTTAGGACTGAATTTTGGAGCATGCAGAAATGCTAACTTATTTGGAATATATCTTCAAAAATATAACGAAACAAGATCTGAAATTTGTACATGAAGTTGACCAAGAATTTGGATCCACGTGGTTGAAATGTCAGTTTCTGAAGCTTTGTAGAAAAAAATTTATAGAAAAAATTCCAGGTTGCCCTATTTGAAGCAGCAAAACCCTAGAATCCAAACCTCTGATACCAAATGTTATTCAACCAGCTGACATAATAGATGAAAATATAGATCAAAGACATAAAAATTATTCTCTTCGAGGTAGAAACCTCTTTTACATTACATAAATGAACAATTCTTGGATGATACAAACGATAAGATATCCTTGGTATATATAGAGATCTAAGGGGTCACAATATAATCAGAGCCTTCATATCAATAATAATGTAAGGGCACAACAATAACAACATGGGGGATACTTGGGCACAAAAATAAGAATAGGGGCCACAAGAACAATAACAATAAGAATAAGGGGAATATAAAATTATTATAGGGACCCAACACAGTAGGGAATACCATGGTTCACATCTTTTGTCGAATTCATGCATGGAGATGAATGGATCAATTAATTAGAATGAGTGGCCCTAGATTTTTCCTCCTAAGACCGGGTTAACCAAATTACCTTTTCCCATATTTATATTTACCTTCTCATATTTCTATCCTCATGGTCATCCCTAATTGATCCTTTTACTGCCATGATTTTTAAATATTTGTACAATGATTTTTCATTGTTAAGCTTCATAGGAAAACCACCTAAGATTAAAATAATTGAAAATAGCTCATATTCAGGTAATTAACCTAGTTACCATAAGTTACTTCCCACCATAATTTAAGAAAGTATTTGCATAGGAACACAATGGAATGAATATACCTATGTGGAGTTATTGCCTACTATTATTTATCTTTTCTTCAATGCTTTAACATGTAGGAGTAAACATGTAAATGTGAAAACTTATTAGTGGTTACTTCCCACAAAAAATTGATGCAATCTTTCTCCCTTAGTAGGAAATTAACTTTTCCATTTCTTATATGAATTTGCAATTTTTCTAAAAACATAACAACCACATAAGTGGCAAGGGTTTCCTCACAGTACTTGTTTAACATAGACATCAAGATCTTCTATTTACTACTCGAGTGAAAGTGAAATATCAACGAATTTGATTATTAATATTTTTTAATGTTTTTAATTAAAACTAGCCAAATATGTATAATCATTTATATTTTTAATATGGCTGACATTTTTTTTATTTAGAATAAATTTTTTAAGGAACTCGTGTCAACTCCAAGTTGCGGACAGACAAAATTACACATCACCCTCATAATAGATTGTAGAGTGAGCCTTTTGGCTCTCAATTAAATGATCTTTAATGAGTTCAAATGATTATTAACTAGTTAAATCACTCAGTCACAAATTCTTAGTGTAGTCAGCAGATGTACATTCATACATGTTTCAAATTGTTTAAAAAAAATAAATAATAATGAAATAAAATTAACTAAATTATGACTTTATTCTCAATTATTATCATTATTTAAACATTAAAAAAAAAAAAAAAAAAAATTACATATAAAAAAACATGAAATAACAATTTTAATCATGGAGATTTACTCACTTTACCATAGAGATTATTAATATGGAAATAGAATTTATCGTCATTACCATGGTTTATCAATACCACATACCTAAAAAAATCATAAGGCAATCCATATGACACTTGTTCATATAATTTATTAAGTAATCAGTGTAATTAAAAAAACAAAAAGAGCATAACCATTTTGTAGATAAATTTCAATATTTGATTTGTGTATACCATTATGAATGTTTTATAATATTCTATGGAGGTTACATCTCCACTATCCGCCTAATAATTACTAACAATTAAATTAAAATTGTGAAATTCCTATTGAGAACACCTCTGAACATAATAATAAAATAAATATTTTATTGCAAAAGAAAGTTTCACAATTTGTACCTAATTGTATATGAAGTTTATATTGGTTTTAGTTTTAAAAAACGTTTCTAAATTCCAAATATTACAGGAAAAATGATTTTATTTACATGATGATATGATAATTTTGTAAGTTTTAATTCATGTTAATCTTAACATTCATGAACAAATCATGTCATCCTTCATCGAAGCAATTGTCATTTTTAAAATGGAACACTGTGATTAAAATATACCTAAAAACACACAAGTAATATTTCAAGAATCTAGGATTAATATAAATTCAACACTCGTATAGTCTGTAACTTTAAAATAAAGAGATTCTACTGAAACATGCAAGGTCCATTGTAGTGAGTATGCAAAATAAATTCCATAAATTACATGTTTTTAACAACCAAACATGAATACATGATTGAAGGAACTAGGCATTATCTAGGACCTAGAAGCAACATAATTTACCAATAAATCCTTAGCCATTCAACCAGTTTATATCCTCACAGAGCTTAGGATGGATGCAAGGATAAAATATCTTCAAAAATCATCAACATCTAAGTTCGAGAGCATAACTAAAAGATCATCTATTTTGAATCATTCAAGAGTGCCATATAATTACTTTTTTTTTTATTGTTAAACATTCATATCATGATGTCATTCCATGTAAGTGGTTTGTACGATAATTGATGCTTTGACTCTACCATCTCTGGTGCGAGCCTTATGAAATTCGTAAAAGGGGACCCCATAGGTACACAATAAGGACACTATTGCTCATGTTATTTGGTACATCCCTATGAAAACACTTATGCATCTTCAATTACTTAACACCTGAGAGTAGCAACATTCAAAAAAATTTATATGAGCATTTAATCCATTAAAAAACAACTTAAATCATTACCATCCAATTACCTGTATCAAGTCTCCCATATTCACTACTAATGAATTGGTGATAGTAGGAATGATGATCCATCTTCCATCCTGCAGTTGAAAATGAATGTCTTCTACTTGGCCCTGGTAAAGGAGGGTGAGGAGTGTAGATTCTGTATGAGGAGCCATTCCCATTGTTCTAATTGGCTCTGGACACACAGGATAATAGTTCATTTGTAGTGCTACAACTGTTACATCCCATCCAATTTGACACCATTTTGGATCTCCTATATTTAGTCCTAGGCTTCTACCTATCAACGACATAAGCTTGATTTCCAGCTTCTTGAAATTGTTTTCATAATCCTCCTTTAACTCACTGCAAACACAATATAATCAACATTTTAATCATATTTTAGCTTTATTTCATTTCTTGTTAAAAGGTAATTTTGACCGATCTCCTTGTTGCAAGAAATTTTGTCACATCTACTCAATAGACCTGCAAACCGGATCAATCAACATCCATAAACACTTTTTCATAATCTCTTTGCCAATCCCTATGAATAATTTCTCCAAAAAGTATGAGTTTTTGGGTCTATCTATTCAAAAACCATGTTTTTAGGCCCAATGCAGCTTGTACGTTTATCCATGCATTGGGTGCAAGTTGCATACCCGATAACCAACATTGATCGGGTTGCTCCATTCTACAGGTGCGCTAATTCTAGAATTTTGGGAAAATTAAAAAATAATTTCTAATCTTCTCCTTCCAAAAGCTTCCAAGGTGGTTTTAATATTTACCATGGATAGAGATCTTGAATTCCTATTTGATCCTATTGTAGTGATATTATCTCTTATCCCTTGAGCTTATACTCCCTCATAGGCGGATCTCAAGCCTATATTAGTAAATTCTACACTACCATGTTTACCCTTTAAATTTACCGCCTTGCATAGAGTCTAGGTTTCCTTTTGGAGATTTCTAGTGCCCTTATGTAGCTGATTTGAGCTTAAGGAATCATCATCCATTTGCGTTATGGTTGAGTGTGAAGGTTTTTCTTTGTGACAAATAAGGACAATAAATTTGGGGATACATCTACAAAGTCAACTTCTATATATGGTTGTAACTCTCTCCTTTATTTATTAATACAAAAAGCATCATGTTTTCCTATACTTGTGTTATGTGTACGCTCTTGTATTTTAATGTCATTTTGGTTCAATGAATAGATACATTGGATTATTCTTCGTGGATTTTTTAGTTCCTTTGCTTGCTTTAGTTATTGTTGGAGGTTTTATTTATAATGCGTGGAGCTATGATTGGAGCTTACAAGCAAAGAGAATATGAGGAATTGCTATGAATTCTAAGTAGGTCTCTTTTTCGTAGTCCAATCTCTCTAAGGAGAACATTGATCTTTTCTCCCTCTGTTGTTCTAGATAAGACCACTTCCATATAACAAATTGGCAACCATATTGGGGATCGATATTTCCCTTAGTGGTTTCCTTGGCCTTAGAATCTTTTAACCTCTCAAAGCAACCTTAATTGACTTATTTAGAGAGTGATTGATGTTAGGAAAACACATTTTTGAGCTTGGTATGGTTTCTTATGTCATGTTTTGACCAAATTAGCCCAACAGATTCTCTTTTTTGAGACAAATCACCTCAATGCATTTATTTATTATATATACCGGCACTGCAATGCACTGGTTCCTATTTGACACCTTCATAGAATGGATAAATTTTCCTTCCTTTACCTTGCTCCTTATTCTTCTTTGGTCCAAAAAAATTTCCTCAAGTCTCTGGGTTTTTCTCTATTTCTGAAAAGCCATCATTATGTTTTCTTTGGATTTTTTTTTCTTATTAATTAGGTCTTTTGCGAACATTTTTCTTGATCGTTGATTGGCTGGAAGAAAATTATATTACAGTCATATTCTATTTGATATCTCTTATCAGTGATCTAACTGCATCTTAGTTTTCATTTCATTTGAAAATTGAGAGGAAAGAAAAGAAAAAAAATCATTATTTACATCATATAGGGTTTTGAATTTAAATTCGAACAGTTCCATTAAAATATTTACTTAGGAAGCTTTGTTTTTTTTAATTTTGTGCACTGCATTACTATTTGTTTCCTCTCTCTGATAGATAGATTTTCATTGAAAATAAAAGAGTTCTTATTATCATGCTAGATTGCATTATATTGAATTCAGTTGAACTTGTGGTGAGCCTTGAAATTAAAACATAATCAAAGATAAACTATAAAATTTACTGAATCAATATAAGGAGCATTTTTAACATTAACGATAAACATAGAGGTCTAGGATAGAGATGTGTTCCAATGTATTTAAACATAGGCGTTGTCATTATTTGTGTGCGTTATATTTTGGGGGTAGTTGGTATCTCACGTACGTAAGTATATCACATTTTTCTCCATGTACCTTATGGTATATCGGATGGTGCTTCACATTTGAAAAGTATATGAAAACAATTCGTATCGTACATAACACTTTAAAGGTCACTACCATAGACTGTGCTTCCACGTACCTTCAAGTATATTTTGAGATTCTCCTATAGGTTGCTATCCTGCCATAAGTAACTAAGTTGGGTGCCTTGTGTATTGTGATACACCGAACACAACATTTAGGGAGATTTATTACATGTACTGGAAACGATATTTTGCAGTTCACAATTACTTGGTAAAACCTATTTCCTAGTTACCCCTTTTTGATTTATTTTTTGTTGTTAATTTCCAAAATTTATTAAACCATCATGGAAGAACAACCTCAATAACCCCATTGTTCATGTAGAGTGAAAATATTTCCTCCTCTACCTCCTGAGGAAACACCTTGTCACCGAAAGAACAAAAATATGTAAACTACCTAATTTGGTACTTGGAAATCTACCCTTATAGAACTACATCCAAAATTAACCAACCAGAATCATCACTTCTCATAAGTACTATACCAAATATCGCCTCTCTACTAGCTGGTGATTCCGACGTAGTAAAAAATGAAGCCCTTGGAACTTTACTACCTTAAGTCATTGAACTTGAATTTCCTGATTCAAACACATTACAACTTGAATTTATACAACCTAAGGTTATACAACCTGAGGAACCTGTTGAGGCCTCGAAATTCGCTGCAACAACATGGGGGATGAACACTCGGTCTGGACCTTAAAGTAGTTCCTTTTCCGTTTGGAATGGTGGCTCTGACTGGTTTAACTAGGTCCAGTTACCTTCTCTCAATCTCCATTGGCTTAAAATATGAATTTTTTCTACCAATGGGAAAGAGACATCAAATCATTTATCTTGCTGATCGGGCAAGAAAGTGATCCTTAAGCTATTTTGGGCTTAGCCAAGCCACAACTAAAGTTTTTTCTCTTTGCGAAGAGGACTTTTTAAGGATGTAGAATTTGATCTAAATGAAATATTATTCTAAGATGCAAGCAAAAGAAAACTATTTTAATCCTATCTTGATTAGGTAGATATAGATCTATCCCAATTAAGAGCAAGATGTTTTAAATTATCGAGATTTAAATATGTTTGTTTTAAATGAATATCAAGCTAACGAAGTATTTCAATTAATTGATATTGTGAATACCAAACACATTCTATCTAGAGACCTCTTAACTGAAATAATCAATCAACAACACTCAAGAAGTAGTTCTCTAAATGATATTGATCATTTAATCAGTAACTTGAATAATTAAACAATAACATGTGGAAATGGTTCACAACATATTACTATTTAATAAATCAATTTTATAAGACAAATTTCTGAGTAAAATTTACTCAGAAATCAGAATTCAACCCATAAGAGTAGAGACAAATAATAACATAAATTGAATCAAATTAATCATACCGACAAAAGTGCACAAGTATGCGAATAAGTTGACACATTCATGTTATCATAAGATGAAACCAACATTTAAAATAATAGTATTAAAAATAAAAATTTATTAAGTCCATTTCCCCAGCTCTAGTCTCTAACAGTCTTTTACAATACCTGAACTTCTGCTTTCAAAATCAGAGCTACAATAGTGCAAGACTCTGTTCATTATACATAACTCAGAATGTAAAAGAAAAACCTCAATAATCTCCAGATTTGAGATTCCTCTCCTCTCACCCTACACCTCTAAATCTTATAGAAAATAGTGTCATGAAGAATTCCAGAATTGCAGAGGAGAGTTGCCCTTATTACATTTTTCAATCATCAATTTATAATATTTACAAAATAATTCTTCATAGGAAAGTTTGTTGAAGAGTGGTTTTGCTCCATAAATTTTCATTGGTTTAAAAATCATATTCTTCAATTGTTGGAGCCTTCTCATTGATTGAGAGCTTCTTCTTCTTGTTCTCATCTCTTCAATTGTTTTCCTGCAAAAGCAAATCAAAGCAAAATTAAAATGTAAAAAATAAAATCAAAATGCAAAAAGAAATTAAATAAATCCAATCAAAACTTAATTAAATAAATTATTGAAAAAGGAAGTATAAGATTTCTTTTGATTTCTGTGCTAATATAATTGGCTAAGGATATCACTGACGAATGGATCTTCATTTAGAAGAAGTTGTGGGCAAATTAAAATGCAGAAAATAAAACTCGAATTTTTTTTTTTGTTAAAAATTCTGAGCATGATCTTCTGCTAAATTTTAGACCCAATAAATGATAAAATCTAGAAATGAAAAAAATTGAGAAATGTTCTCCATCTTTTTATCTATCTAATGAGCCATCTTGGGCCTCATTTGGCCAAGTAAAACTCCATTTATGAGCTTCCAAAGTTGATATATTAAAATTTCTAGAAATCTGGAATTTTTTGTTGCCTAAGCTAAAAATCAGAAATTTTAAATTAAATTCTAATCCTAAATTAGATTATAATATTTAATTAATTAATGCTAATTAATTACAATTATGTTATTAATCTCAATTCAGTATAAACAGAAATTAATTAATAAAAATAAACGATTTAAAATCTATTTAAAATATAAATATATTATATTAATATTATAATTTATTTATATTAAAATTATAATAAAATATTATAATTAAAATATAACAATTATAATAAAAATATAATATTTATATATTAAATAATTAAAAACTAAACATCCACGTGAGAGGGAGAGAGGAGGGAGGAGGGGAGGTGAGGAGTACTAATAAGGGAGGAGGAGAATGAGTGGGAGTTATTTAGTGTAGAGAAGAGTTAGGTGAGGGAGAGTGAGGTGGAGGGTGAGTGAGGTGAGGGTGAGGTCACGGGAGTCATAAGGTGAAATGAAACTTTATGTTAAAACAAATAACCTCTCACATGTTTTCCAAACTGCATCGGAGTTTCGGAGTTTTTGAAATATACACAAAAAATAAATATTTGTTAAACGTGGGATTAACCATCCTACATTTTGGACTTCAGTTTTTTGCAATTTTGGGATTTTGGGTTTGGCAATTTGTTTTAAAATAATGAGTTGGAGTAAATTACCAAGATCCTAAAATGTGTTTTAGTTCATTATGAAATTTAGTTGGGTCATTTTGTAGGACTGTTAGTGAAAAATAAAAGAAATAGTAAAAATGAACTAAAAGTTAATATTTACGATGAATGACTATTTTAACTACGAAAATTAAAATATTGGTACACTTTATACATTTTTTACCCCAAGCGAGAAAATGATCAAACTTAAAAAGAGTGTCATTTACAAACCAGTTGACCAAATGAAGTGAAACAAGTATCTTTGGAAAGCTTGTAAAAAAACAAATTCAATAAAGCAATCAAAACAAAATTTCGAGAAAGATGAAAAAATGGCAAAAATGCAGGATAATTAACTTAATGAAAATCCTAGAAGGTGTTTAGCCAAAAAATTTGTAGAAAGGGTCACCATTATTTGAAGTGTATAAGTAAAAAATGGGGGGGTTGTGTTTTACCACAACAATGGCGACATGCGGGAGAAGAACCAGTTATCTCTGATTAAAGATAATGAATTTAAATTTACCTAAAGGTTAAAAAATAATGGAAATCACAAAATCATCTAACAGTAAAACATTTTCATAGGTCTCACATAAATAGATTAAGTAATATGAGTTTGTAAAGATAAGTACTCAAAACAGACTCGAGTAAAAGTGATGAATCCAAATTTGGGGAAATTTGTTTTTTTTAATTTTCCTCATGTGAAAAATAGAAGAAGGTAGTGATAGGAGTTTTTAATAAAGCATACATCCATTTTAAGTTTGTCTCTGACATCGCTTCGCTACCAGCAAGCCTGAACAGTACCTTGGTGAAGTTGTCTTTTATGCCATACAAGCTTAGTCCTGCTACTAGCGAGCGTCCATAGCCCCGATGGGTTTACTTGTATTTCCCATGCTTCCTCTTTTTATCCCTCTTTTGATAATAGCATTTGCAAGCTTTTTATTTATGATGTATTTGAGTGAAAGAGGTGGGATGGTAATAGAGACTTTATATTTAATGGACATAGTACTTTCATAATGTTTGGTCCAAATTCTTTCCCTACAACTATCAGCCAGAGGCTTTTTATGTGGAGGGGTGGAAGGAATTCATTGAACTAAACTCAAATCTATTCTTTCCTTGGAAAAGTAAACTCAATCACATAGAAAGGATGTGTGTTCCTCTATGAAAAATATTTAAAGCAAGATGACTTTATGGTTCCATAAATATATGCCTTTAATGATAAATGAAATTCACTTAAATGGATAGAGTAAAAGTTTTTCGATGTATGTCAACAACTGTAAAGTAAGAAAAATTCTTTTCACATAAATTATGACAAAGTCACCAAAATCAAATCAAAACTGAAAACAAAAGGAAAATAATTCCTCAACTAAAATAAGAAAAGAAATCAACAAAATAAAAATGAAGAAAGAAAAATTGAAAAAAAAACAAAATTTAAAAGCTAAACTCTAACAAGATCACTTATATAAATTTCTCAACAAAGATTTATAAAAGAAAATAAGCATATGTACGTTCATTCTTATGTTGAGATTTTAAATTTTTGTCTTGCATAGTTATATAAAAATGAGGCTCTCAAAATATAAAAGGTGAATAGCAGTTATGATAGATAATATGTTGAATGAGAAGTTTTTGTTTGTTGCAAATTTTCTTCTTCAAGACAAAACCTGTATAAAAGCATCTTAACTATTTTCTAATAAAATTAATGCTTAAAGAAAAAGATTAAAAGTTCAGAAAATCCCTAATCTAGCTGATTTGATGAGGCTCATTACTACTTATCTTTCAAGAATCTCAACGAGTAAAAGAAAATGAACTTCAAAAACTAATCTGGTAGAGGTGTGAAATTTTTATGAAGACCATTGAAGAACTGCATTTAATCCTACCTGAGAAAGATGATTTTCTTCAATGAAAGTTAACTTATTTCTTGAATTAGAATTAAAAGCATGAAGAATTTTTATTGACCCAAAATCATTATTTATTAAATCTAATGTAAAATAAGCAGTAAACTAAAAGAAAACAATGTTTCAAGTTCAAGGAATCAAAAATAAATCGAATCCATCAGAAATGAGGATGAAGTTATGCTTCTTTATGAATTGTAGCAATGAATGTTCTTTTTGTTTCTTCTATTCTGAATTTATATCAGCCCCGAAATATTGAAATTGACTCAAAATCCCGAATAATGTAACAACTATATAAAGGGGATTTGAATCTTTATATGATGATTATGGAGATAAGTTCAAAATAAAATAAAATTAAAAATATAGATTAATCATTGGCACATTACCTTGCTAAATTTTTCGCATCGCGAGATTCTTTGCCATGCATAACTTAAAATGTGCGACTTCCACTTTTTTCGATATGCGATTGAGATCTTTCCATAAAAATTAAAAGATAATGGTGGAAGGCCAAATATCGAAGTTTATCACAGTAAACGATCTTGAAGACAAAACTTCATTTAAGTTTAGCGATGCGATATAAATTTTGCAATGAAAAAGTTGCGATATGAGTATGTGCAATGGGAAATTGCGAAGGGATGAACGCGATATCGAATAATAGTCATATCGGAAGATTAATGCTTCTGAATGAAATGAAACACCGATATTATTCTTGCGATAATGAAAATGCAGTAAATGACTAATGCAACGTGACTACAAATATCAAAATATATGCGTGGAACATTGCTTTTGCAATCCATACAAACAATGATCAATTATGCATAGTTGCACTTCGCATCTTTTATAACTTACCTTCCCGCAGATTTCATGACTTTTTCGCAATTCGTAGCAAACTCCATTTCGCTCGTTGTAACTTGTATCATTTCATATATTACTTATCTCGTGCGATATGCGATATGTGTAGCATCGCATCAGAATATCCTTACCTTGTTTGTTATCGTATCGCAACTAATATAATTTACCGAGCGAGGTCTTAACAATAACCACTAAAATTTCCGATATGTGAAATGTAATTTTGTTTATGCGTTGATGTGCAATGAAGAATGGACCCAATATTTTTATTATATGAGTTTTAATTTCATCTCGGATTCGGGACATCAGAAATTTTAAATATATGCCCCTACCAAATTTGCGATTTATAAATGGACGCGATATTTGTATATAAAGAGAATTTAAATGTCATATCGGGTCCGGGTTATATGAAAATTGCAATTTTGGCAAAGTAATTTTAACAGAAACTGAGCGAGAATGAATATTAGAACATATGCATCAAAAGTTTCTTATCAGGAATCATTAAGAGTTGTCTCTGATCAAATGTTGTAATACAGATAATGTGATATCAGACGAAGAGATCATCAAAGATCAGAGGGAATGAGAATATCGAGAGATCGGATATATTTAGTGTATGTTCATTTTAGAGCCTCCGATATGCGATTTGCGATATATGATGAGTTATATGTGGGGTTGATAATTTCTTTAAAGTATTCAATTCAAAAAGAAACTGAGTGATTTAACTTTGCTTTATAATAAATAACCCTTTAATAATTTTAATTAATTGTCAGAATAACTGATTGAAAAGTAATTTTACTAAATCTTCCTTATGAAGAGAGTTTGTGTAATATAATGATTTGATATGATTATTCCAACAATTTATTAATACTTCTCAGGATTTCAATATAAGCAAAATTTAGATATCTCTCGAATTCAAATGAAATAATAAATAGTTCCCTGAACATGTTGTAGATTTTGGAAACAAGGGTTGGTTTCTTTCTTATCTCAGATCTACATAATCAAGTTAATGAAGATCTGCACACAAAACAAAAATAGAAATGAGCAACAACCTTTGAAAGAAAAAATAAACAATAGATGATGATGAACCTGTAAACATATACCCAGAAGATAATTTATTGTAAATTTTACCTCTTTGAAGCTTCAAGTTTTCCCAAATTTTGTAAAAATTTACATAAGTTTAACTTCACCTTCTTATTTTAATCTAAAATTCTAAGTAATGAATTTTTCAAATTGCATCCTTTCCAAAATTTCATCAAAAGACAAGAGTGGTAAAAATGAGTTCTTAGAATTACTTGTGAATAAAAAATTGTCAAGTAGTAGAAAATTCTTGGAATTTCTTCATGTATGATAAATGTTAAAAAACAAGAAAATTGAAGGATTGACAGCTAGTTATGATCAGATAATTCAAGAGATTTTAAAATTATTTAGGCTGTTTTTCTATAATTAAAATGAGATGTGCAAAAGAAATTAGATTCATTACTTGTTTTGTTGAAAATCTGAAATAACGAAATAAATGCAAACAGAAAAAAAAAATTAATCTATTCCTATTTCTAACTTAATGAAGAAAACATGACTAGATATAGTCATACTTCCAATGTAATCATGTAAGCATTTTAGTTCCTTTTTAGGTATAGTCATAAAAACTAAATCTAAAAGCAGAATGTATATTTATTGTTAGTAACTTATTCACCATTACCTTCTCCTGAAATGTCCTTTCCAACTGAATTTCAATTGGATCATAGAAATCTGGATGGATTTTCATTATTGAGTTGGAGAGGTTTAAGAGAGAAGATGACAAGCCAAGTTGTAGAAATAGTCTTTCAGAAACAATGGCCTGTGTGATTTTGTTAGTGTTATGTTTAAGTGCTAAATTATTAACAATCTTTCATGAAGAAGAACTTTCCAAATGTCTTTCAAATGAGTCAATGAAAAATGGATGGAAGTGTGTTAGATCCAACAGAATATTATTAATTGAATTAGACTGCTAGTCATATTGTGAAAATATACTCTCTTGTTGGCATTGCTCTTGAGAAGTAAGAAGTAATTGATAAAGAATGAACGTCAATTGAAATTGGAAGTTTAATAACTTTTGATGTTCACAATTATAATTTGAATCTTCATTTTTCCCTTGAGGTGATGCATCAATTGAGTGTTCAATATTGATATGCTCAATATGCTAGCACAAAGTATCTAAAAATCTAAGACTAAAAACAGAAAATAAATCTGAAGTTAAAATTAAATGTTGAAAAAATAACAAAATTGAATCATAGTTTACACTAATGTTACAACTTTTGTTACAACACAATTGGGAGTGGCTTAAATCAATTTCCTCTTCACAAGAACTGGGTAGAATAATGTAATTAGGATGATTGTTGATACCCACTTGTGAATTAGAGAGAAGGATATGACTCTAAATAGGAATGTGAGCTTGATCATCATATAAATCATAGATTGGAATGGTTTCTTGAATGCTGAAATTATAAGTATGATTATTTGCTTGAAAATGAGAACTATTTCGAACAATTTCTAAATTAAATTGTTCTTCATTTTCACAGGTGATTAGATTTTGATTATGAGGATTTAATTGTAAAGAAGACAAATCAATATCCTCAATGTCAAAATAGCTATCATAAATGACCTCAAGACATTCATTAGAATTCCTTTCAATCTTATTCAATGAATCAAAACAAGAATGAATATTTAGCTCATGTTCATTAATGCCAGAAAAATGATCATTAATTAATTCTCTATCCTGATAAAAAATAATCGATAATTCATTTAGATCAACCTCTCTTTTTTCTGAAATATCTTTAACGTGAAGAGAGGATAAATTATTATTAGAAAAATTATCAGGATAAAGAGAAAAATACGAATCTGAAATAATGTATTTGAAAATTTCTCTATTTGAAAACTCTTATGGATTTTCTTCATTGAAAATTTCAGATTTTATATCATTTACTTGGGTAATTGTGCTTTCTTGAAGACTGTTGCTTTGTTGATCTGAATTTGGACTTTTCTCATCATGAAAGAATTCAGAAATTTTTATTGTAGATTGCCTATTATTGGAAACTTTAATCATTACTTGTACTTGCCGGATTATGATTTGATTTTCTAATTCCAATGCATACTAATTTTTGGATTTCAAAGTGGTATTTTCTTCAATAATGTTGTTAATATTTTCTTTCAATTTATTAGTGAAAATTTCCAAATTTCGTGACTAAGGTTCATGGACATGTGAAGATGCACCTTTATTTTTTTCAATATTGTAAGAAATGTGCAGAAATTAAAGGAATTGATTATACAAAATAGAGGCCTCTTTATCATCATTTGTTTGTACCTCCATTTTGGAATTCTTACTTATGTCAATGAAATTAGAAGGAGATCGATTAAAATTTGATATAATTTGATATGGATTATGAATGGAAGGAAGGTTGCAAATATGTTCAAACCAATCTAGTAATTCTTTTTTTGAAGGTTTATCATCAATTTTAAAATTTAAACAATTTAAACGAAACCTGATGGTAAAATCAATTAATGACTCACCTTCATACCTTCGTAGATCTTCAAAATCGTCACATACATGTTTGTAGATATATACATCAAATTTACAAAGTAATATTGCAATAAATTGTTCTCAAGTGTGGATTGAGGCAACTAGAAGTGATTTACACTAGTTTCTGGCTATTCCCAAGAATGTAAGAGTAAAAATCCTGCATAAAATACCTTCAACAATTTCATGAAAAGTAGAATTTGAAAATTTTTGAATGAATTGTAAAGTATGATTAAATGCAGAAGTATTCCTCTTACCATTAAATTTTACCTGAGACAAGATTCTTACTATTTCTGGTGGAGTATTGGAAGATGTACATCCAGAAATACAACTCCAAATTGGAATTTTTAAAGGAGCCATTATAATAAAAACAAAATATTAAAATACAAAGACTCCAAAGGAAAACAAATCTTAGGCCCTCCTTCTAGCGCCAAAAATGTTGAGGCCTCAAAATTTGTTGCAACAACATGGGGGATGACCACCTGGTCTGGACCTTAAAGCAGTTCCTTTTCCATTTCGAATGGTGGCTCCAACTGGTTTAACTAGATCCAGTTACCTTCTCTCAATCTCCATTGGCTTAAAATATGACTTTTGTCTACTAATGAGAAAGAGACATCAAATCATTTCTCTTGTTGATCGGGCAAGAAAGTGATCCTTAAGCTAATTTGGGCTTAGCTAGGCCACAACTAAAGTTTTTCCTGTTTGGGAAGAGGACTTTTTAAGGATGTAGAATTCAATATAAATGAAATATTATTCTAAGATGCAAGCACAAGAAAACTATTTTAATCCTATCTCAATTAGGAAGATATAGATCTATCCCAACTAAGAGCAAGATGTTTTAAATAATTGAGATTTAAATATGTTTGTTTTAAATGAATATCAAGCTAACAAAGTATTTAAATTAATTGATATTGTGAATACGAAACACATTCTATCTAGAGACCTCTTAACTGAAATAATCAATCAACAACACTCAGGAAGTAGTTCTCTAAATGATATTGATCATTTAATCAATAACTTGAATAATTAAACAATAACATGTGGGAATGGTTCACAATATATTACTATTTAATAAATCAATTTTATAAGAAAAATTTCTAAGTAAAAGTTATTCAGAAATCATAATTCAAGCCATAAGAGTAGAGACAAATAATAACATAAATTGAATCAAATTACTCATATCGATAGAAGTGTACAAGTATGCGAATAAATTGACAAATTCATGTTATCATAAGATGAAACCATAATTTAAAATAATAGTATTAAAAATACCAATTTATTAAGTCCATTTCTCCAGCTCTAGTCTCTAACAGTATTTTACAATACCTAAACTTCTGGTTTCAAAATCAGAGCTACAGTAGTGCAAGACTCTCTTCATTATACATAACTCAGAATGTAAAAGAAAAACCTCAATAATCTCCAGATCTAAGATTCCTCTCCTCTCACCCTACACCTCTAAATCCTATAGACAATAGTGTCATCAAAAATTCCAGAAATGCAGAGGAGAGTTGCCCTTATTACATTTTGCATTCTGCTATTTATAATATTTACAAAAGAATTCTTCATAGGAAGTTTGTTGAAGAGTGGTTTTGCTCCATCAATTTTCATTGGTTTAAAAATAATATTCCTCAATTGTTGGAGTTTTCTCATTGATTGAGAGCTTCTTCTTCTCATCTCTTCAACTATTTTCCAGCAAAAACAAGTCAAAACAAAATTAAAATGTAAAAAATAAAATCAAAATGCAAAAAGAAATTAAATAAATCCAATCAAAACTTAATTAAATAAATAATTGAAAAAGGAAGTATAAGCTTTCTTTTGATTTCTGTGCTGACATAATGGGCCAAGGATATCATTGACGAATGGATCTGCATTTAGAAGAAGTTGTGGGAAAATTAAAATGTAGAAAATAAAACTCAGAAAATTATTTTTGTTAAAAATTCGGAGTATGATCTTCTGCTGAATTTTAGACCCAATAAATAATCAAATATAGAAATAAAAAAACTTCATAAATGTTCTCCATCATTTTATCTATCTAATGCGCTGTCTTGGGCCTCATTTGGCCAAGTAAAACTCCATTTATGAGCTTCCAAAGTTTGTATATTAAAATTTCCAGAAATCTGGAATTTTCTGTTGCGTGGGCTAAAAATCAGAAATTTTAAATTATATTCTAATTCTAAATTAGATTATAATATTTAATTAATTAATGATAATTAATCACAATTATGTTATTATTCTCAAATTATTATAAATAGAAATTAATTAATAAAAATAAACGATTCAAAATTTATTTAAAATATAAATATATTATATTAATATTATAATTTATTTATATTAAAATTATAATAAAATATTATAATTAAAATATAACAATTATAATAAAAATATAATATTTATATATTAAATAATTAAAAAATAAACATCCACGTGAGAGGGAGAGAGGAGGAGAGGGGAGGAGTACTAATAAGGGAGGAGGAGAATGAGTGGGAGTTATAAGGTGGAGAGAAGAGTTAGTTGAGGGAGAGTGAGGTGGAGGGTGAGTGAGGTGAGGGTGAGGTCACGGGAGTCATAAGGTGAAACAAAAATTTATGTTGAAACAAATAAGCCCTCACATGTTTTCCAAATCGCATCGGAGTTTTGGAGTTTTTGAAATATGGGCAAAAAATAAATATTTGCTATTTTCTATATGCGATTTGCGATGTATTGCAATCGTAATATCGCATCGCAATCGCAATATCGTATCGCATATTTTATTTCGGCCTTTTTTTAAATCGGGATTTTTTCAGAAGAGTGAATGTAATGAGAAATGGGACCCATGTGAGATTAACCATCCTACATTTTGGACTTCATTTTTTTGCAATTTTGGGATTTTGGGTTTGGAAATTTGTTTTAAAATAATGAGTTGGAGTAAATTACCACAATCCTGAAATGTGTTTTAGTTCATTATGAAATTTAGTTGGGTCATTTTGTAGGACCGTTAGTGAAAAACGAAAGAAGTAGTAAAAATGAACTAAAAGTTAATATTTATGATGAATGAATATTTTAACTACGAAAATTAAAATATTGGTACACTTTATACATTTTTTAGCCCAAGCGAGAAAATGATCAAACTTCAAAAGAGTGCCATTTAAAAACCGGTTGACCAAATGAAGTGAAACGAGTATCGTTGGAAAGCTTGTAAAAAAATGGATTCAATAAAGCAATCAAAACAAAATTTCGAGGAAGATGAAAAAATGGCAAAAATGAAAGATAATTAACTTAATGAAAATCCTTGAAGGTGTTTAGCCAAAAAATTTGTAGAAAGGGTCCCCGTTATTTGAAGTGCATAAGTCAAAAATGGGGGGGTGGGTTTTACCACAACAGAACCTTAGCTAACTGTACATGTTACTTTAGGGCCTTCTTCCTCTTCTCCTTTTTCTTTGACTCAACCACAACGTATATATCATGGTCATGATGGTAAAAAACTTCTACCTGGTCTTTATAGTATTGTGAAAATTACTGAAGAAGAGTCTTGGCCTTCCTTTCCTGTCCATTTGGGAGGTACTCATATTTATCAAGCTCATCCTTTCCTTACTGCTCGTACTCCGATACAAGATCCTTCACCTGATACTCCTCCTTTCAACTCAACTTTGAGTTTCCCTCAACAATCCTCCTTGGGAGATTTAATCATGACTGAGTCAGTGATCGTTTCTCAACCAAAATCTAGCATTATGAGTGATACAATCGACATTGCAGCTACTTCCATGTTTTCAACTTCACTAGAAACACATTTGTATGGTGTTCCTTCAGTTTCACCTCATTACCAATCATTATCTAGAACCTTTTTTGTGGTGTCGACTAATCCATGTTCTTCTCCCTTTTCATCCTCATCTGGAATTCCATATGGTACCTCTTTTATGAGTGCCATGAAACCTATCCCTCCTATTGTGCCCCAAAATTCAGTGGAGCATAAATATGGTTCGTATATAAATGGATTTGGACATCTACAACAACCTACTCCACCTTACACTGAGTACCCTCCTCCTAGAGGAAAGTTGCCTCCATATTCCCCTCATATTTCAGTAAGGGGGTAACCTGTTGTTGGAATGTTCCTATCTACTGATAAAATACCACAATATAGTGCTCTATCATATTCAAGTCCTCCATTTTCAAGAATGGCCACCAATCCTTCGAATCCTACATTTCTCATTCAGCTTAGTTCGGATTTGAATCAATTCCAAAGTTCTCAACCTATTCCAGCTACACCTTAGGTTCCTACTTGCAAAACTATTTCCCAACCTACTCAATTTTTATCTCAATTAATTCAACCTATACATACTGCACCTTAAACACAACCTATCCCACTAGTATCTGGGATGTCCCAAAACTCGGCTACCCAATCTCTTCAAGGTGCCTTACAACCTCTACCACTTATTCATTCTATAACTCAAATGCAAGTGAATCAACCTATACATGACATGACACAAATACCAACTACTCAACCTAAATTATGGATGATGTAAAATCCAGTAGGGAAACCATACCAAGGTATTCTGAAAATTCCTTATCAAGGTCAATAAATTCAAACATAGCCATTTCAACCTTTTCAAGGTTATATTGGAAATAGGAAACCTGTTTATGTTAACATAGGCTATCAAAATACTCCTTATATCGGAATGAAAATACTTATTTCTCAACCCATTCTATCATACCCAGGATGCCCTCCACCAGACTTTAATAGGAAGTTGTCGTTTGAAGCAACCCTTGAATTGACAGATTTAACCCAACTGACGAATGATCCCATATGTCATTCTCCTTATTGGTCTTCCATTCCAACTAAATTGTTGAGTGATATCCCAAAATTCAATGGAAATTTTGGATAATTCCTATCTACTTATGTTATGACATTTCATTTATGGTATTCATCCAACTCCTTAAATGATGATTCAATTTTTTTATGGATTTTATAGAGAAATATTACTGGTATTGAAACAAAGTGGTATGTTGAATTTCCATGAGCTTTGTTTAAAATTTTCAATTCCTTATAAACTACATTTCTCACCAATTTTCAATTACCTATCCGGTATGAAATTGGAACCAAACTTTTGACCTCAATGAAATAGTTCAACTCCACTTAAATTTTTGATCATATTCATGAGTGGCGACGTTGGCATCATCTACTCAAATCCTTCATTCCCGATAAGTTATTGGTTGAATGGTTTATCAAATCTTTTTAACAATCCATAAATGAAGACGTTGCTAAAGGCGGAGTTTTTATCGAATAGCAAGTCATTTCTCATGCTCAATATCTTGATATCATCTATACTCAATCTGACACACTCTACAAAAAAAACACCCAATGCTTTGAGACCTCAACACACTATTCTATTGCCTCCTCCTAAGGAATCACTTGTCATTGATGGTGTGATTGGTTATGCTAGAAAACAGATACTGAGTAAACTATCTAGTTCATCTCTTGTTGTGGCTACTCAAAACCCACCATTTGCTACTCTTGCGAATACTTTTCATATAATTTTGTTTAATCTATGAAAGGAAAATCTCAGCAACCCATAAGTAAGAATAAAGTAAAAGGAAAGAAAAAGAAAGATAATTATTTGCAGGACCAAAAAAACAAATCAGTCTCCTAAAGACAAACATAAGACTCACTATCCTTGCTTTTCTATAATGAGGAACATTTTACTTGGGACAATATGCATCAAGTGGATGTTAATCAATTCCTCAAGTTTTCATCTACAATTCCCTATGTGTTAAGAAATCCATTTCCCAACTAGGAGATGAATATGGTTGCACGTGATTCAACTTTCGCTTCCCAAATTATGATGCAATCTTCCACCAAACAGGAAAATGAAATTATGGTACCTATGATAAATAAAGACTATGGTAACCCGAATCCCTTGACTGGTAAGGCTACTAATCAACCTGCCATTTCTACCTCATCTACTTCAAATCCTTCTCCAAATGTACTACTGATTGAATTAACTCTTTAACAACCCAAGGGAATTATTCATATATCAACATTCAATCCTTGTGCAAGAGCTACATATAACTATAATATAGTAGAGGAATTGGCTAGAGCTCCTTCTGCTATGTCAACTATCAAGGTTTTCCCGAATTTTTGAGCCTAGAAGAGGTCTTTAATTTTTGCAATTGGAGGCGTAGATCCTTCAAATTTGAGTATTGTGGTCTTTAATCATGATAACCATACACCTAAACTTCCACCACAACTGGAATTTATGATCCGGGTTGTTTTTCGATTTAAGCATTAGGGGAATTTTGAGGTCTAAAATGGGCCTCATAAGAAAAATGTAAAACCAAAATAAACTTTATAAGAACCAATAATATTCAATATTATGATTTCAACCATGGGGGATGATTCACCATTTTTTGAGTAAAAAAGTAAAAAGATTAAAAAATAATAAAATAATAAAACTACGTTTTCAACTCGTATTTTCAACTTATCTCCCTAAGGTTTTACTCAAATTTCGAACGAGATTACTTTTTTTATGTAAAATTTAATTCCTCATCCAATGAGTTCTCATGTTTCATACTTTTGATGAAACCCGTTATCCGAAAAATGAGAAATACATGAAAAAACGTGTTTGCAATAATGATTTTCATGTAATTCCCATTTTTCACGTAGTAGGGTCCATAGAAATTATGCAACATGGGTACTCTTTGGATGAAGAATCAAATTCTACATGCAACGAGTGTTCCCGATCAAAATTTGAGTAAACCCATAGGGAGATAAGTTGAAAATACGAGTTGAAAAAGTATTTTATTTTTATTTTTTCCCTCCAAAATTTGGTGATGTAATCTAATATTATTTTATTATTTCCACTATTATTTTATAATTTCCTTACGAGGCCCATTTTAGAACTCAAAATTCCTATAATTTTTCCCTAACCGGGGGGGCATCGTGGCCATTAATGAACTTACCTTTTTTTCCAATAATTCTCATACTACTGGAATCATCTCTCTTGTGGGCGAATCCCCATAGTCTTATCAAAAATTCGGAGTAGGATTGCTTAAGGTTTCGTCTTTGATGGGATATTTTTCACTCCCTCCTCCTGACATTCCAAATCTGGTTTCCTTTGTCAATATGATCTCCTCTTGTACTATTCCATCTGATCCTTGGATACTGCCAGATATTTTTAATGTTGATACATTTGGTGACCACATGTTGCTCAGTCATGTTGAGCTCGAATACAAAGATATCTATTTTTCTTGTTCGACAAATTATAATTTCCCCTCCTCGATAGATTAGGGTTATCATTCCCAATATTATGGTTCATCTTCTAATCCTTTCACCTACACATTCTCTACTGATGAAAGCATCATGGAAATCATGATATCAGATGATGCATCATGGGATGATAAGCATCATCATTCCTCTTTACCTGCAAACTTTGAGGATAATATTGGAGATATTTATTCACCCAATGTTGTTGAGATATCTATGGATTCCCTATCTATTCATGACATTTATTCTGAGGAAAAATTATTGAATATTTAAGAATTTGTTCCTCATGATATTTCGATTAAACTTGAAATTTTTGAAAATGTACATATTGGAGCATCGTGTTCTCCTATTGAGGTCAAGATATATAAAGCCTTGTTTCAGGAATTCTGAAACATTTTTGCTAGGACAAAGAGATTCTAAGTATTGATACAAATATCATTGTACATGAAATCAAAACGTATTCAGATTCTAACCCAATTCAACATTGCTTACATCTGGTTCATCTTAAGAAAGCTACTGCAATTAAAGAAGAGGTTGGAAATTTTTTGTGTTGCTTTTATTTACCTAGTTCCTCTTACTGATTGGGTCTCGAACATTGTTCCCGCAATGAAGAAACAAGGCACAATTTTTGTATGTGTCAATAATCGGGATGTCAATTGTGCATGTCCTAAAGACAACTATCCCACCTTTTTTATTAACCAAATTGTTGGTGATTGTGCTGGAAGCAAAGTTTTTTTGTTTATGGATGGTTTTTCCAGCTACAACGAAATCAACATACTCCCATCGGACTAACATAAAATTTAACATATACAGGCTAAAACTTCATGTAATAAAAGTTAATAAAGGAAAAATAAGACCATGGTTAAGGGACACTTATTCCACACTGAATGTTGGTCAAGATATCCTAGTGGGAATCACTTGATGTGTTTATGGCTATGGGGAAATTGGAAAAGGAAATAGTTAAGGATTTGAAAAGGAAAAAGGTATTTTTGGAACATTTGTTTATGAAAATAAAGGAAATTATGATATAATTAAGGTGAAAGGTCATAGGTAGCATGTGAGGAGGAAAATGAAGGAAAATAATGGAAAATTGAAGAAATTAGATGCATCATCAATAAAAATACTTCAGAGCATCAGTTCGTAATCCTTTATCAGTTCATTTTCAGAATTAGTCTCAAAGAGGAGAAGAGCACCAAGAGGAGAAGGAAGGAAATAAAGCAAAGGAAGGAAAAGAAAGCAAAGGAAGGACAAGGAAAGGAAAAAAAAATATCAAGCAAGGAAAGGTTGCAACAAGAAAGCTTTAACATGATTACTTTCAGGTAACATGTTGCATGTATGATTTCCTAGTTGGTTTTGACATGCATGGTATGTGGATGTTGTTATTTAGTTATTTTGTTGTTGGTGGTATGGTTTTTCTGGGTTTTGACAGTGATTTTTAGCCTTGCCTTTCCATTTCCGGATAGCCATGGTGTAATGGGATTGTTCTCAGTTTTGATCTTTAGAATTTTCATAAGGTTTTGTAATCTGCGACGGAGGTGGTCTCAGGGAAATTACCAAAGGCCTAAGAATACCTTAACCAATAATGGTGGGACACACGGAAAAAACCTGAGGGTGGAGACGAGAAAATTCCTCAAGGATGGTGAAGGAATCTGGAGGCATTCCAAGCTTGGTTTGGTTTTGTGATCTCAAAACCAGTTTAGGTGAGATCATGGAATGGTGAGGGCAGAGGTGGTTTAACCTCTGGATTCCCTTGGTTGTTTTGGATTGGTTTATCCCATGAGATTCCACATTCATTCTTGGAATATGGCACAGAGGTGACTCACTAAAATAAATATATTGTTCAGCCATGTCTATGGTCAAATGGTACATGGAAGTCCCAAACCTAGTTGGATATTGACTATGTTTAATGAAAAAAAAATTATCCTTATTTTGATTGGTAAATGTACTTGTTATTATTTGGATTTGATGGTTTTTATCTTATGGTTATTTATATGTTTATATTTTTGTATTAAGAATGGATATATGACTGGTTTTAGTGATGGCTCTTTTCTTTCTTTTACTTGTTACAGAAAGAATAATGGATGCAAGACCTAATTGATAGTAAGAAAACTATGGGAGACGGTGGTTATCCTTCTTGTTAAGTCTCATATGAATTTTTATTCCCTTATGATCATAATTGCATTCATGACTTGTAGATTTCCTATCTACCAAGTATTTTACAGAATCCCAATCTTGGTTGGGGATGGTCAGTTCTAGTCCTAGTTTCAGTTTTGGTTTATAATAATTATGGTCATGTATTTTATGAGTTATGAAAGTTATATGGACTTCTGGGTAGAGGCTTAGCCCCAACCCTGAAAAATAGCCTTAAATTATGCATTCATTGGCACAACGCTGAGCAGAAAAGGACACAGTCGCACTGATGCAGGCCTATGGGAGCGACTGGGGGTTTCCAGTCACATGGAGGGCGTGGAAAGGGAGTGACTAGGATCTAACTTAGGAAAAAGTTAATTTGGCTAGGGGATGGACACTTGGAGGGGTTGGATTACTCCTAGAGGGTCCTGAAGCACCAGAGGGAAGTTAGTGAAAGTGGGTATATGTGAGGAATATGTTGGTTACAGGTGGTATCGGAGCAGATTTTGTTCTCTTTGGGTCATACCTGATACCAAAAACATGTGGTATCATAGCATGGTTGCGCTCTCTTTGGGAAAAGTATGATGTTGTCAAGGTCATGGTTTTCATGCATAGGGTCAAGGTATACCATTGGTATGGTCATGCATGGTGGTGTATATTGTTATTTTATTATATGGATATGTTTATGATTATGAATGTACATGATAATAAGGACTGATCTTGTAGATGAGATAAGCCTCCTCTAAACGTCAATGAGGTATGGGTTTGATTTTGGTATCTATTTGGTTTATCTGAAATGATATACTTGCAGGAAGAAGAGAATCAAGGATGACGAGAAAATGGTAGACTATAGTTCGCGTGACTCTTACTACAAATAAGTTGGGAAAAAAGGAGATGATAATTCTCCTGGTGTAGTAGAGACATTGTGATGCAGCAAAATTTCAATTTTTCCCAATTCATGGATCCGTGGGTTATGGGCCCACGATCTGGAAAAAATAATTCACTATGCAGTAACAAAATTCTTCTCAATGCACCTTGGTACTAACTCTTGATCATGCACATGACAACACTCCTAAAATACTTAAAGAGGAATACACTCTTCAAGCCTGAGATCCATCGGCTATGTCTTAGAATGTTCAGATCTTAAATAAAATTCCAGGTCTGTTTTCAAGAATTTTAGGCCTGCCTACAGCCATTAACCCTCGTACTCAATTTTTCCCTGAATGGATATGAACCATCCATCTCACCTGGATCATCCTTTCATCACATTATCAATTTTATGGATCACCATCCAACTCCTTTACACTGTGCATGATTTATATCCATTTGAATGACCACGTTTTCTCTAATGGATCATCGTCAATCCATTCTGTGATCGATGGTTGATTACTTATTTATTTGGGAATACGCAATTCCACACGGGATTCAAACCTGCACAAAACAAAAATGAGTGTGCTCTCTCTCTAAAACACACAGTCTCACAAATTCATGAAAAATTATAGGTCGTATACACAATGATACAAATTCACAATAACAAACACATGATTTCAATTATTTTCGAATTTGAATTACAACACGGCTTATATGAGCCAGGTCACCCTCTCGACACTTGATTTTACATGGTGTCTAGCCTCCCTTCTAATAACTCACACTTACAATATATATTACCTCAATACAATTGAAGGATCAGATCTTTTGAGATCCGATCTATTTTAAGATCTCTCACATCCCTCAAAATCTGCGTAAGAGAACAAATTACAAACAAACTCAATCAGAATGGAGGAAATCTCGTCCTCATGCCACGATTTCTCCTTTGGAAGGTTCCAAAATTAAATTTTCACTTGGGTGGGTTGATCCTCCTGCATCAGACTCCCACTATACAAAAAAAACTATGACCTCCTAGTCATATGAATTCTTGGTATTTTCATAACAGCACTCGTAAGTTGCAACAAAACCTCTACAGTAGCAAGCCTCCTCCTTGCTACATGATACCTCACTGATATTCTCTTCTCTGAGCTCAGTATTTCGGCATCTCTCTGGTTCTCTCCTCTGGAATTGTAAAAAAACTCCTTTCTCTAGGCTGCTGCAAATATTCACACCTTCTTCTGTTCCTACCTACGCAAAAATATAAAGACCACATGCTTACCAATTTTCAACATATGTGTACCTCCTTCCATTTCACACAGAATATTTTTCTCCTCTTATACCACTTTGATGCAACAAAATTGCTTTTTTTCCCAATTTGTGGATCTGTGGGTTATGGGCCCACGATCTGGATGAAATAGTTCATTATGCAGAAAAAAAATTCTTCTCAATGCACCCTGGTACTAGCTCTTGATCATGCACGTGAAAACATTTTTTAAATACATAAAGAGGAATACACTCTTCAAGCCCGAGATCCATCGGATATATCTCATAATGTTCGGATCTTAAATAAAATTCCACGTCTATTTTCAAGCATTTCGGGCTTGCCTACAGTCGTTAACCCTCGTACTCATTTCTGCTCTGAATGGATATGAGCCATCCATCTCACGCGAATCATCCCACCATCACATTATCGATTTTATGGATCACTTTCGAACTCCTCCACGCAGTTCACGTTGGAGATCCATTTGAATGACCACATTTTTTTTAATGGATCACCTTCGATCCATTTTGTAATCGATGGTTGATTACTTATTTCTTTGCAATACACAATTCCACAGAGGATTCAAACTTGTACACAACAAAAATGAGTGTGCACTCTCTCTAAAACACATAGTCTCACAGATTCACGAGAAATAATAGTTCGTATACACAATGATAGAAATTCACAATAACAAACACATGATTTCAATTATTTTCGAATTCGAATTACAACACGCTTATATGAGCCAGGTCACCCTCTCGGCACTTGAAGTTACATGGTGTCTGGCCTCCCTTCTAGCACTCACACTTACAATATATATTACCTCAATAAAATTTAAGGATCAGATCTTTTGAGATCCGATCTATTTTTAGATCTCTCAAAACCCTCAAAATCTGCGTAAGATAACAAATTACAAGCAAACTCAATCATATTGGAGGAAATATCATCCTCATGCCATGCTTTCTCCTTTTGAAGTTTCCAAAATTTGATTTTTACTTGGGTGGGTTGATGCTCCTACATCACATTGATGAGCTTGAGGGAACTGATAAGAAGTTGTAAGGTAGATAATGACAGGTTGGTTGAGGCTCAGGAAATACTTGCAAGGGCTAAGGAAAATCATATAGAGGTCAATGTAGTGATTCTTCATAACTTGTTAGAGTTCCAGAAACAGGGACAGATGAGGATCAGTCAAGAGCGGGAGGAAAATACTAATGGAGCCTATAGTAGCGGGTCTCGACCCAGATACAAGTTGAATAGAAGGGACACAGTTAGAGGAGGTAGATCATTGGAAAAACCTATCAAGAGGGTTGGTATGTATGGGTATCATTCTAGTTTCTCTTCCAGAAGACATAATCATAGTCATTACTGTCATCATCCTTATAGGAGGGGTGAGTATGTTCTAGAGGAGTTCAAGAAATTGAAGCCTCCTACATTCGATGGAGAGATGAGGAATTCAGAAGATGCAGAGGCAATTTTTCTTGGCATCAAGAAATTATTTAGATTACATATCTATACAAAGAACATGAAAGAAAATATATCCACTTTCAGTCTTAAAGGAAAGTCAAATATCTGGTGGGAGGATGTGAAGAATCTTAAAGGCATTCAAGAGGATGACTTGACTTGGGATGAGTTTAAGAGGCTCTTAAAGAAGAATTAACTGTCAGAGAGGTATTATGATTCTAGAGATAAGTATTTTTATGAGTTGAAGATCGGTTCCATGACAGATTATGACTCTACTAGTAGGTTCTTGGATTTGTTGAGATATGCGCCTTATCTGAAGGAGGAGAAGGCCAAGGTTTAAAGATTCATGAGTGTGATTCTAGTAGCATACATAGACCATATTGAGTTCAATGAGCCTAGATCACTAGAAGAAGCCATTTAGAATTTGAAGCATTGTTATGAGAAATCAAAGCGCAAATTTGAGGCTAAGCGTGACTTGAAAGGAAATGAGAAAGCTAAAGTAACATGGCCACCAAAGTTGGGAAGACCTTAGGATGTAGGCGAGAAAGAAAATGTGGTTCCTTACAAGAAGTTCAATATAGTTGAGAAGGGACATGGATCGCAACTTAGAAAGCAGCAAACTAGGGGTGATGGTAGAGTAATGTTGTAGTGTTGGATATGAGGCAAATATCATCACAAGAAGGATTATCCATAGTACCAGGATGGTAGAACTAAGATATATAGTGCACAAGAGGAGCAGAAAATTGGCAATGTTGGTCATAGAATTCCTCGGATTTATGCATTTGTGGACAATAGGCAGGAATATAACTAGGTATCTATCATTGAGATGGATAGTAAGCCTTGTGATCAAGTTATTTCTATTTTGATAGATCTTGGATATAATTAAAGTTATGTTAAAACTCACCTATTGGATAAGTGTGGCTTGAGAAAAGAAGTACATGCAAAATGTTGGTTGGTGCAGTTGGCTACAGGTGCTAAGAAGGGAGTTCACCATTAGGTAAGAGCTTGCACATTTGATTTAAATGGTATGCCTACAACAACACATTTCAATGTACTGCCATTGGGATCATATAACATGCTTTTGGGTATGGATTGGTTGTAAATTTATGCCTACAACAACAAATTTGAATGTACTACCATTGGGATCGTATAACATGATTTTGGGTATGGATTGGTTCTAACTTCACAGGACCAAAGTGGATTGTTATGAAAATTCCATTGAGTGCCTAGATGATAATGGAGAAAAGAGAATTATGCAGGGAAAGAAGAATCCTACATTATTGAGGATGATCACTTCTATGCAGATTAAGCGTAGTTGCATAAAAGGTTGTGTGATATTTGTAGTGCATATTTCCAATGACAAGGGTAAGGATGCTGACGATGTAGAAATATTCTAGAGGTATCATGGTTTGCACTAGTTTCAGAATGTGTTCCCAACATATATTCTAGAGTTACCTCATCATAGAGAAGTGGATTTTTCTATTGATTTGGTACTAGGGGAAACACTAGCATTAAAGGAACCTTATAGGATGAGCATGCCATACTTAATAGAGTTGAAGTTACAACTGAAGGAAATTCTTGATAAGCGATACATTAAGCTGAGTGTATCACCATGGGGTGCACCATTATTGTTCGTAAATAAGAAGGATGGTACTCTCAGGTTGTGCATTGATTAAAGGTAGTTGAATAAGGTAGCGATCAAGAACATGTACCCATTATTGAGGATCAATTATTTGTTTGATCAGATGTTCTCAAATATCGATTTAAGATTGGGATACCATCATGTACATATAAAAGAAGAGGACATCTACAAGACCACCTTCAGGACCAGGTATGGACATTATGATTTTGTTGTAGTTACATTCGGTTTGACTAATTCCCCAGCTACATTTATGTGTTTCATGAATTGTGTGTTTCTTCCTTATCTGGAATGGTTTGTTATTGTATTCATTGATGACATTTTAGTATATTCTAAGAATGAGAAAGAGCATGTTGAGAATTTAGCAGTGTTGATATTGATAAGAGAGGACCAGTTATATGCTAAGATTATTAAGTGTAGTTTCGTTCAGACAAAGGTACGCTACTTGGGACATGTTGTTTCCAAGGAAGGCATATAAGTAGATAGGAAAAATATAAATTCCATCATGGAGTGGGTAGCTCCTAAGAATGTGGAGGAAGTCAGATCATTTATGTGATTAGCAGGTTATTACAGGAGGTTCATCAGGAACTTCCCATACATTTCATATCTTATTACATCTTTACAGAGAAAAGGTAATAAGTTTGAATGGATAGAAGAATGTGCCGCTAGTTTTGAGTAGATGAAGCAGTTGTTTAAAAATGCTCCCATTCTTAAGATCACAGATCTGGATAAATAATTTGTACTCTATATAGATGTGTGTAAAATAGGACTTGGTGAAGTCCTTATGTAGGAGGGATAGGTGGTATGCTATGAGTCCTAGAAATTAAATGAGAACGAGTAGAACTACGTGACTCATGATATTGAGTTGGAAGCTATTATTCATGCTTTTAAGATGTGGAGGCATTATATTCTTGGTAGGATATTTTTACTGATGAGAGATCACAGTGGTTTGAGGTATCTATTTGACCAATTGAATCTGAATGCTAGGAAATCTAGATGGTTGGGTACCCTTCGTGAGTTTCACTTCGAGATCAGATACATTAAGGGAAAGGAGAACATGGTTGCATATGCTCCTAGTAGGAAAGTACATGTGAATGATATAGAAGTTATGATCTCATATGGCATAGACTTACAAGAAGGACAACAGGATGATAGGTATATGGAGATCAGGCACATGTTATAGTAGATTACAGGCATAGGTACAGTTTCAAGTGCAGGTACAGGCACAGGTGTAGGTGGAGGTTCATGTGATCAAGATATAGATTGTTGTCTCACGATAGATGGTTTGGTAAGATTAAGTGACAGATCTATGTGTCAAATGAAAATGAGTTCAAGAAGCTATCTTCAGGGAGTTTCATGTCAATTCATACTCAGGTCACCTACGATATCAAAATAAATTGACGACGGTGTATAATTTCTATTATTGGTCGAATCTAAGGATGGAAGTGGCAGAGATCGTGGTTAGATGTTTGGATTGTCAACCTGTGAAGGAAGAATGTAAGCATCCATGTGGTATACTATATACTATTTCGATTCTGAAATGGAAATTGGAGGTCATTTCCATGTATTTTATTATAGGTCTTCTGAGGATAGTGAGGCAACATGTTTCTATCATGGTTGTGGTCGACAGGTTGAGTAAGGTGGGTCACTTCGTTCTAGTGAAGACTACATATTCATCTAGTGAGGTGGAACAAGTCTTCATCAAGGAGATTGTGAGGTTACATGGTGTTCCGAATAAGATTGGGTCAGATGGGTATGCCAATATCACCTCTAAGTTTTAGAAGGATTTGTTTGCAGGTTTGGGGAAAAAGTTGGCCTTTAGTACAACCTATCATCCACAGACAAATAGACAGACAGAAAGGGTCAACATGATCTTGGAGGAAATGATGAGGAGATGGAGGAGTACCTTCCATTGGTTAATTTTTCATACAAAAATGGCTATGAGGAGTTGCTGAGGACGATTCCTTTCGAGGCACTTTATTGATGGAGTTATAATACTCCCATCAGCTGGAGTGATCCAGTGAATAGGGTACTTATTGGATCAGACATGTTGGCAGACATGGAATAGGAAATACATGTTATAAGGAAGAATCTAAAGGCAACACAGAATAGGCAGAATAGTTATGCATACCAACACAGGGAATTTAAGGAGTTTAAGGTTGGGGATCATGTTTATTTCTACATCAAGCCTAGGAAGAGCTCCTTGAGGATTGGATCATGTGCCAAGTTGGCACCATAGTATTTCGAGCCTTTTCAGATCCTTGAGAGGATTGGACCAGTGGCCTATCAACTTGCACTTCCTCCAACATTAAAATTCCATGATGTTTTTCATGTGTCATTTCTTAAAATTTATATAAAGGATTTTGATCATGTTAATGATTGGTTTGTATTGCAAGTGGAGAAATAAGGATGATTCCAGTCAGAACCTCAGTGCATATTGCAGTAGAAACAACTCCTACTCCGTAATAGAGTCTTCACGAAAACTAAAGTGGAGTGGAAGCACTTTGGGCCAAAGAAGCTACATGGGAGACGGCAAATCATATGACGACTATGTATCCTTCATTTCTAGTGTAACATACTCGGGCTAAAAGTTCATGTAATAAAAGTTAATAAAGGAAAAAAAATATGACCACGGTTAAGGGACACATATTCCAAGTTGAATGCTGGGAAAGGATATCCTAGTGGGAATTATTGGATGTGTTTATGGCTAAAGGAAATTGGAAAAGGAAATGGTTAAGGAATTAAAGAGGAAAAACATATTTTTGGCACATTTATTTATGAAAATAAAGGAAATTAGGAGAAAAGGAAGGTAAAATGTCACAAGTTGCATGTGAGGATGAAATTGAAGGAAAATAATGGAAAATGAAGAAAATAGAGGCATAATTGATAAAAAGGCTTGTGAGGATTAGTTGGTAGCTTTTTTCAGTTCAATTTTGGAGCTCTCTCATTATTCTCTCTCTCTCTCACTCTTGGATACTTAGAGTTTTCTTGGAGAATTTTAGAATTAAGACAAGAAAGAGGAAAGAAAGAAAAGGAAGGAAAAGGAAAGGAAATGAAAGAAAATATCAAGAAAGGAAGAGAAGGATATAGCAGCTTCGGCAGGAATAATTGTAGGTAATATATTTCATGTGTGATTTCCTAGCTATTTTGTACATGCATGGCTTATTCATGTTGGTAGTTGGTTCTCTTGTTGTCGGTGGCATGGTTTTCTCGAGTTTTAACAACGGTTTTCAGCCTTACCTTTCCTTTTCCAGATAGACAAGGTGTGATGTGATTTGATCTAGGTTTTGAGATTTGGAATTGTCGCATGAATTTCAGAATTCGGGGTGGAGGTGTTGTGAGGTAAAGTTCCCAAATGCCTAGGAATCCCTTAACGGGTTTTGGTGGGATACATAGTAAATCTTGAGGGTGGTATCTCGGTTTAGGGCTTAGGGATCCAATGTGAATTTCAGAAAATCTTGAGAGACAAGGAGACACAAAATTCCTCAAGGATAGTGATGTATTCCAGAGGAAATCTATGCTTGGTTCGGTTTTGTGATCAAGGCACCGGTTTAGGTGTGATCACGGTATGGTGAGGGTGGGGGTAGTTTAGCCTTTGGATTCCCTTGGTTGTTTTCAGATTGGTTTATCCATGATATCCCACATTAATGCTTGGAATATGGCACGGGGGCGACTGGATGAAGAGAGATTTAGCTCAGCCATGTCTATGGTCAGGTGGCAGGTGGAAGCCCCAACCTGGTTGGTTATTGCCTATGTTTAATAAAAGCTAAGTTATCTTTATTTTGTACTTATTAATCTACATCTTTAATGGTTGTTATCTTACTGTTATCTACATGGTTGTATGCTAGTTATACGTATGGTTATATGACTGATTCAAGTCATGATTATTTCATGTATTTACTTGTAAATGTTAAAATAATGGATGTAATACCTAATTGATGTTATAACAGTTCAAGCAAGACGATGGTGATCCTTCTTGTCATGTCTCTTAAGAGTTTTCAATCATTCATGCTATGTCTTGTATCATAGACCTGTAGATTGCATTGATGCCAAGTTTTGAAAAAATATCAGTCTTGGTTGGGGATTTTCAGATGTAGTCCTGGAGTTAGTTTTTGGTTCATTAGCGTTTTCATCATGTGTTTGATGGATTTTGGAAGCTACAGGAATTTTTGGGTAGTACTCAGGATTCTGGGCTTAAAAAATTCCTTAAATCCCACAGACGTTGGCACAGGTCTAAGGGAAAAAGTCCCTGGACACATGCATGGCTATGTTGTGGGAGCATCTAGAGCCTCCCAGACACACCCTTTCCCATATAAAAGAAGCGTCTGGGGGTTTTATTCATTAAAATTTAGTGGGGCCCAGGGACAAGTTAGGTGGATGACTAGGATAGCCTCTAGTGGTCCTATAGCAGGTGCAAGGGGTCTTTGTGATGGTTTTCTGTGTCGATTCCACTTCCTTAAAGTCACCAAGTAGGTTGAGTCTACTCTTAACTGCCCTCATCTCATTTTTACCCTCGTTGGCTGGTTACTTGGGTAGATGTGAGGGGAGGTGTATGTTACAGGTGGTATTAGAGTGTGGTTGTGCTATCCTTGGGAAAATTATGATGTTGTCGATGTTATTGTAGCCATGCGTTCATGTCGATTATGCATGTGTTTCTCATACTTTTGGTTTATGTACTTGTTACATCCACATGGTGTTGGTAATGGTGGTAGTGATGTCACCATGGAAGGGTTGTTGGTGGTCTTGTAAATGTGTTTTCATGAGCATATCACTGGTTGTACATGTCAGGTGATTATATGTTTTCAAGTGTGCATTGGTGTGGTTGAGGTTGTCATGCACGAGGTCATGGTGTGTAGTTGATATGGTCATGCATTGATGATTGGACTCTAGCTATAATGATATATATGTGACGATATAATTATGCATTATAAGTCTATATGATGCTATGATTATGTCTATACATGTATTATGTTGATCGTTTGATCTTGGAGATGAGATATCCTCCCTGAATTATGCTAAGGTACGTTGGTTTATTGTGATTTGGTTTAAGCTAACATGAGATCCCTTGCAGGAAGAATAAAAGATGGATAGCAAGATGGTAGAATACAAAGATTATCCTTATGAATCATATGAGAAACATAGTGTTGGGAGCTCTTCTGATTTAGCATATACATTCATAATTTTGAAGGAATAAATAAGGAGTTGTAAGGCGAACAATGACAAAATCATATACGCATAAGAAAAAAAAGCAGAATTAAATACGAAAATCCTTTATAGTTTGTTATATTTGCAGCAATGTGGACCACTTTGGATAAACTATGGACAGGAGGATGGGACTAATGGGGCATATGGAATTATATCTCTTGGTGGTCACAGGTCAGATAGAGGTGACACGATTAGAGATGAGAGGTTCTTGGAGACTCTGGATAAGAGAGGTGAAAAATGCATCTACTATTCTAGTTCTGGTTCTGACAAGCATTATGATCATCCATGTTATCATCCTTACAAGAGGAGTGATGGGGGACATTTTTGAATGAGTTTAAGAAAGAAAAGCCACCTACCTTTGATGGAGAGATGAAGAAATCACAGGATGCATAGGCATGGTTGTTTGGTATGAGGAAATTCTTGATGTTGCATGACTATTCAGAAAACATGAAAGCCAGAATAGATACATTCAGCCTCAAAGGTAAAGCAGATATTTGGTGGGAAGACGTGAATAATGTCAAGGTTATTTATGTAGTGTAATTGACTTGGAGTGACTTTGATAGGCTATTCTGAAATAAGTATATGTCAGAGAGGTACTATGATGCTAGAGATAAGGAGTTTTATGAGTTTCATATGGGTTCCATGACAGATGATGAGTATACTACTAGGTTCTCGGAGTTGTTGAGATATTTTCCTTACCTCAAGGAGGAGAAGACCAAGGTACAGATATTCTTCAGTGGGTTGATAGTAGCATACAGAGACCAGATTGAGTTCAATGAGCCTAGATCGCTAGAATAGGCCATTCAAAATCTCAAGTGTTGTTATGAGTAGTAAAAATTAAAATTTGAGCCTAAGCGCGATTTGAAAGGAAATGATAAATTTAAAGGAAGATGGCCACAAAATCAGGAAATACTGCAAGATTCAGGTGAGAAATAAAATGTGGTTCCTTACAAGAAGTTAAATACAACTAGGAAAGGACCTAGAGAGCAGCATACTAGAGGGGATGGTTGAGCATTGTTGCAGTGTTGGATATGTGGCAAGGATCATCGTAAGAGGGATTGTCCATAGTATCAAGGTGGTAGACCCCAGATATATAGGTTATAGGAGGCGCAGATGGTTGGGGATGTTTTTCATATAATTCCTCGTATTTATGCATCTATGGACAATAGGAGGAAGATCATCATGCATGTATCATTGAGATGGACTATGAGCTTTGTGATCAATTTGTTTCTATTTTGATTGATCCTGGATCTAATTATAGTTATATTAATCCTGACCTAGTGGATAAGTGTGGTTGGAGAAAATAAGTGCATGCATAATATTGGTTATTGCAATTGGCTACAGGTATATAGAAAAGAGTTCACCATTCGGTAAGAGCTTGTTCATTTTAGTTAAATGGAATGTCTACAACATCTCACTTGAACATATTGCCATTGGGATCATATAGTATGATATTGGGTATGGACTGGCTATACCTTCAAAGTACCAAGATTGATTTCTATGACAAATCCATTAAGTGCTTGTATGACAATGGGGAACCGAGAGTCTTACAGGGAAAGAAGAAAGCCACATCAACTATGTAGGCCAAGTGTAGTCGTAGGAAAGGGTGTGTGTTATTCACAATACATATCACTAGTGGAAAAGGTAAGGAAGTTGAGAATGTAGATATTTTGAGCAGGTATCCAGTTCTACAATATTTTCAGGATGTATTTCCTGCAAGGATTTCAGAGTTTCCACCTCATATGGAAGTAGACTTTTCTATTGAGTTGGTACCAGGGGCAACACTTGCATCAAAGGCACCTTACTGGAAGAGCACACCTGAGTTGGTAGAGATAAAGCTGTAGTTGAAACAGATGCTTTAAGGGATACATTAGGCCAAGGGTATCACCTTGGGGTGCATCAGTTTTTTTCATGAAGAAGAAGGATGATACTCTCAGACTATGCATTTATTATAGGCAGTTGAACAAAGTGACCATCAAGAAAAATTACCCATTACCAAGGATTGATGATTTGTTTGATTAGCTGAAGGGAGAAACATTGTTCTCTAAGATCGACTCGAGATCAGGATACCATCGAGTATGCATCAAAGAAGAGTACATATACAAGACAAAGTTCTAGACAAGGTATGGGCATTATGAGTTTGTTGTAGTTCCATTGGGGTTGACTAATTCTCCATCTACCTTTATTTGTTTGATGAATAGTGTGGTGTGTCCTTATTTGGACAAGTTTTTTATTGTATTCATTGGTGACATATTGGTGTATTCTAAAAATGAGTAAGAGCATGTTGAGCTACTTGGAGGCAATGTTGAGATTTTTAAGAGAGAAACAATTGTATGATAAGCTCAATGAGTGCAGTTTTTTGAGACTGAGGTACATTACTTGGGACATGTTGTCTCCAAGGAGGGCACAACAATCGATCCAGAAAAGGTAAGAGCTATCATGGAATGGGCAGCTCCTATAAATGTAGATGAGGTGAGATAATTCATGGGATTGGAATGTTATTACAGCAGTTTCATCAGGAACTTCTCACAAATTCCTTATCCTATTACATTATTGCATAGGAAAGCTAAGAAGTTTTTCTGGACAAAGGAGTGTGAGGCTAGTTTTAAACAACTTAAGCAGTTGTTGAGACATGATCCAGTGTTAAAGATCGCAAATCCAGAAAAAGAGTTTATAGTATGTAAAGATGCTAGGAAGAGAGGGCTTGGTGGAGTCCTTATGCAAGAAGGAAATGTGGTATGTTATGAGTCATAAAAAATAAATGAACATGAGAAGAAATATCCGACGCATGATCTTGAGCTAACGACAATCATACATGAATTGAAGGTATGGAGGTACTTTCTTCTTGACAGGAGGTTTATAATGATGAGTGATCACAATGGATTGAGGTATTTGTTTGACCATATGAATCTGAATGCCAGTCAAGCTAGCTGGTTGCATCATTGATTTTGATTTTGAGATCAAATACATCAAGGGTAAAAGAGAACAAGGTCGCAAATTCTCTTAGCAGGCAGATATAGGTAAATCACATTGCAGTTATGAGCTCCTATGGGACATATTTACAGGATAGGATCTTCCAGGAAGGTCAGCATGATGTCAGTTATATGGAGCTCAAGCATAGAGTGTAGCATGGTACAGGTATAGGTATAGGTGCAGGTACAGGTGATCAAGATGTAGACTATCGTCTCACAACAGATGGTTTGATAAGATTCAGTGACAATATATGTGTCAGATGAAAATGAGATCAATAGGATTATCTTGAGGGAGTTTCATGTCAATCCATACAAGGGTCACCCAGGATATCAGAAGACATTATCAGTGGTATAGAAGTTCTACTATTGACCAAATATGAGGAATGAAGTGGTATAGTTCGTGGCTAGATGTTTGTATTTTCAACAAGTGAAGGAAGAATGTAAGCATCCAAGTGGTATACTATAGCCTATTTCAATTTTGAAATGGAAATAGGAGGTAATTTACATGGATTTTATTACACATATTCCGAGGACAGTGAGGCAACATGATTCTATAATGGTTTTGGTCGACAGGTTGAGCAAGGTGGCTCACTTCATTCTAGGGAAGACTACATATTCAGCTAGTTAGGTGGCATAGGTATTCATCAGGGATATTGTGAGATTACATGGTGTTCCGAAGAATACTGTGTCGGGTAGGGATGCTAATTTCACTTCCAAGTTCTGGAAGGAGTTGTTTGCAAGGTTGGGGACAAATTTGGCCTTCATTAAAACTCATCATCCATAGATAAATGGACAAATAGAGAGGGTAAACATGATCTTGGAGGAAATGTTGAGGATGTATGCGATGCACCAACAAAGGAGATGGAGGATTACCTTTCATTGGTTTAGTTTGCATACAACAATGGCTATCAGGAGTCACTGAGGATGAGTCCTTTCGAGGCACTATATGGGTGGAATTGTAATACTCCCATCAACTGGAGTGATCCAGTGAACACAGTACTTATGACATGTTGGCAGGAATGGAACATGAAATGTAGGTTATAAGGAAGAATCTAAAGGTAGCACAAGATAGGCTGAAGATTTATGCATACCAGCACAAGGAATTTAAGGAGTTTGAGGTTATGGAGCATGTTTATTTGTGCATCAAGCCGAAGAAGAGATGCTTGAGGATTGGATCATATGCAAATTTGGCACCATGGTATTGTGGGCCTTTTGATATCCTTGATAGGATTGGACTAGTGGCCTATTGACTTGCACTACCTCCAACAGTGAAATTCCATGATGTATTTCATGTGTCATTACTTAAAATGTATATAAAGGATGTTGATCATGTTATTGACTGGTCTGTATTGTAGGTGGAGCAAGAAGGAGAATTACAGCTGGAACCTTAGTGAATATTGCAGTGGAAATAGTTCACACTCTGAAATAGAGTTTTCTAGAAATTTAAAGTGCAGTGGAAGAAATTTGGGCCGAAGAATCTACATGGGAGATGGTAGATTAGATGCGAGATATTTATCCTTCATTGTTTGTGTAACAAACTCAAGCTAAAATTTCATGTAATAAAAGTTAATAAAGGCAAAAAAATAAGACCACGATTAAGGGACACGTATTCCAAGCTAAATGTTGGGAAAATATATCCTAGTGGGCATCACTGGATGTGTTTATGGCTAAAGGAAACTGGAAAAGGGAATGGTTAAGGCATTAAAGAGGAAAAACATATTTTTTTCACATTTATTTATGAAAATAAAGGAAACTAGGAGAAAAGGAAGGTAAAAGGTCATAGTTTGCATGTGAGGATGAAATTGAAGGAAAATAATGGAAAATGAACAAAATAGAGGTCTAATTGATAAAAATTCTTCTGAGGATGAGTTGGTACCTTTTTGTGAGTTCAATTTTGGAGATCTCTCATTATTCTCTCTCGCACACACTCTTGGATACTTATATTTTTCTTGGAGAATTTCAGCATTGAGCCAAGAAAGAGGAAAGCAAGAAAAGGAAGGAAAAGGAAAGGAAATCAAAGAAAATATGAAGCAAGGAAGATCAGGATCTAGCATCTTCAGTAGGAATAGTTGCAGGTAGCATATTTCATGAGTGATTTCCTAGTTGTTTTGGACATGAATGGCTTATGAATGTTTGTATTTGGCTCTCTTACTATCGATGGCATGGTTTTATCAGGTTTTGACAATGGTTTTTAGCCTTGCCTTTTATTTTTCTGCACATTCATGGTGTCATGGGATTTGATCTCAGTTTTGAGATTTGGAATTGTTGGATGGATTTCATAATCTAGGGCAGAGGTGGTCTCAAGGAAAATTACCAAAGGCCTAGGAGTCCCTTGACTATTTTTGGAGGGATACATAGTAAAGCATGAGGGTGGTGTCTCGGTTTAGGGCTTATTGATCCAGTGTGGATTGCGGTAAATCCTAAGAGACAAGGAGATGAAAAATTCCTCCAGGATAGTGATGGATTCTGGAAGCATTCCAAGCTCAGTTTTTTTTTGTGATCAAGGCACCAATTTAGGTGTGTACATGGCATGGTGAAGGTGGAGGTGGTTTAGCCTCTAGATTCCCTTGGTTTTTTTTGGATTGTTTTATCCATGAGATCCCAAATTCATGCTTGGAATATAGTACATGGGTAACTGAATGAAGAATGATTTGGATCATCCATGTCTCTATTAGGGTGGTACGTGGAAATCTCGAACCTGGTCAATTATTACCTATGTTTAATAAAAACTAAATTCACTTTCTTTTGCACTTATTAATATGTAGCTTTAATGGTTTTTATCTCAATGTTATTTACATGGTTTTAAGTTAGTTATAAGAATGGTTATATGACTATTTCATGCCATGGTTATTTCATGTATTTACTTGTAAATGTTAAAATAACGGATGAAATACCTAATTGATGTTATAACAGTTCAAGGAAGAGGGTGGTAATTCTTCTTGTCATGTCTCTTAAGAGTTTTCAATCATTCATAATTTGTCTTATATCTTAGACCTGGAGATTGCATTGATGCCAAGTGTTTCAAAAAATGTCAGTCCAAGTTGGGGATGGTTGGGCATAGTCTTGGAGTCAGCTTTTGGTTTATTATCATTGTCATCATGTGTTTGATGGATTTTGGAAGTTACAGGAAGTTCTGGGAAGTGCCCGAGATTATAGGCTTAAAAATTTCCATAAATACTATGGATGCTGGCACAGGTTTGAAGGAAAAATTCCTGGACACACGCATGGATATGTTGTGGGAGCATCAAGAGCCTCCCAGATGCACCCTTGCCCATATCAAGGGAGCATTTGGGGGTTTTATTCATTAAAATTTAGTGGGGCCTAGGGATGATTCAAGTGGATGACATGGATATCCTTTGGGGACCTTTTACCAGGTGCAGGGGGTCTATGTTATGGTTTTCCATGTCTATTCCACTTCCATAAAGTCACCAAGGAGTTTGAGTATGCTTTTAACTGTCCTCATCTCATGTTTACCCGATTTGGGCAGTTACTTGGGTAGATGTGAGAGGAGGTGTACATTACATTTTTCCAGTCAACGCAAAGAAGTTCTGGTATTTGTACATATTTATGTATGGTTTCTATTGTAAATACCAGCATGAGCTAAGTTATAAAGCTCCAACAAGTGGTATGCTTGTTATATTGTCATGTTTGTAATGATGGTTTTTATTTTGAGTAGGATATTATTGTAAATATGGTAATGAGCTAGGTTATAAAGCTCCATAGGCAGTATGTTTTTTATTTTCAGCGGTTTTGTTGGGTATGGGTTTGGTTTAACATCGAGGATAGTGTTCCCCAAGGGGGAAGGTTCTGTAACATAACCAAGCTAGAATTTCATGTAATAAAAGTTAATAAAGGAAAAATAAGACCACGATTATGAGACACTTATTCCAATCTGAATGTTGTGAAATATATCCTACTATGCATCACTTGAGTTATGGATAAGGCTTTGAAAAGGAAAAACGTTTTTTTGGCACATTTATTTATGAAAATAAATGAAATTAGGATAAAATGAAGGTGAAAGGTCACATGTTTCATGTGAGGATGAAAATGAAGGAAAATAATGGAAAATTGAATAGGCCTCATAAATAAAAAGAACTTAGAGCATCAGTTGGTAACCTTTTTTCAGTTCATATTCAGAATTAGTCTCAGAGAGGAGAAGAGCACCAAGAGGAGAAAAAAATCAAGCAATCAAGGGAATGAAAAGCAAGAAAAAGAAGGACAAGGAAAGGAAAGCAAAGATCAAGCAAGGAAAGGTTGGAACAAGAAATATTCAGCAGGAATACTTGCAGGTAACATATTTCTTATATGATTTCTTAGCTAGTTTTGACATGCATGGTATTTTCATGTTTATATTTGGTTCTTTTACTATCGGTGGCATGGATTTGCCAGGTTCTGATAGTGGTTTTCAAACTTTCCTTTCCATTTCCGAATAGCCGTGGTGTGTTAGGATTTTTATCAATTTTGAGATTTGTATTTTCCAGAAGGTTTTGTAATCCAGGACAGAGGTGGTCTTAGTAAAATTCCCAAATTCCTAGGAATCCCTTGACCGGTAATGGAGGGATACATAGTAAAGCTTGGGGATGGAGATAGGAAAATTCCTCAAGGATGGTAAATGAATCCAGAGGGATTCCAAGCTCAGTTTGGTTTTGTGATCTCGAGGCTGGTTTAGGTGAGATCCCGATATGGTGAGAGTGGAGGTGGTTTAACCTTTGGATTCCCTTGGTTGTTTTGGATTGGTTTATGCCATGAGATCCCACATTCATGCTTGGAATATGGCACGGGGGTGACTGGTTGAAATAAATATTTGGTTCAACCATGTCTATGGTCTGGTGGTACGTGGAAGTCTTGAATCTCATTAGCTCTTGCCTATGTTTAATGAAATTTAAGTTCTATTGATTTTTATTGGTAAATGTACTTGTTATTATGTGGCTTGGATGGTTGTTATCTTATGGTTATTTATATGTTTATATGTTGGTTATAAGCATGGATATAGGAATGCTTTTATTCATGGTTATTTTCATGTTTTTACTTGTAACTAACAGAATAATGGATGCAAGACCTAATTGATGTTAAGACAGATAATGAGAGAGGGTGATGATCCTTCTTGTTAAGTCTCATATGAGTTTCCAATCGCTTATGCTCAGACTTGCATTCATGATCTGTAGATTTCCTATCTACCAAGTGTTTGACGGAATTTCAATCCTGGTTGGGGATGGTCAGGTCTATTCCTTGTTTTAATTTTGGTTTATAATCATTATATTCATGTATTTTATGAGTTTTAAAAGTTATATGGAGTTTTGCGCAGAGGCTTAACCCCAAACTTCAAAAATAACCTTAAATTCTGCAATTGTTGGAACAACACTGAGTAGAAAAGGCCATATTCACACTGATGCAGGCCTATTGGAGTGACTGGGGGTTTCTAGTCACACGAAGGGCTTGGAAAGGGAGTGATAGGGGGTCTAACTTAAGGAAAAGTTAATTTGGCTTAGGGGATGGATCCTTGGAGGGGTTGGGTTACTCCTGGAGGGTCCTGAGGCATGTGAGGGAAGTTAGTAAGGTTTGTTTTGTCAACTCCATTTCCTTATGGTCACCTAGGAGGCTGAGTCTTGTCATAGTAGCCCCTCATCTCATGTTTACCCCGTGTAAGTTGGTGAAAGTAGGTATATGTGAGGGTAGAGGTAAATTACATAAAATTTCATTTATATGTCCATGGGGCACCTTTTTCTATTGTAATCTCACTTTTGCTTTGAAGAACGTTGGTGCAACTTTCCAGAGGGTTATGAATTATTCCTTCCACGATATCAATCACATTGCACAACCCTATTTGGATGATTTACTTTCCCACTCTAAAAATCCTGAGGATCATTCGATGCATCTCAGGTCTATTTTCTTACGTCTTCAACATTATAATATCAAGATAAATCTGCACAATTGTGTGTTTTGTGTCCAATCTGATAGACTTCTCAGCATTGTGGTGTCGAAGCAAGGAATCTGTTTCGATCCACTAAAAGTCCAAGTTCGAGAATCGTTGTTATATACCCCCGATTATCAACACGATTATTTCATGTATCTCATTGTTTTCGTTCCTATCATTGCTATGGTATTGGTCCAAGAATATGACTTAGGGGACTAGCATCCCATTTATTATTTGAGTCAGAATTTAAATGACACATAAATAAAATTGGGGCTCTTTAAAATTGGAATTTAAACAGCAAGTAGCGACCATCAATCCCTGGAATCGGTGTCGCTTACTAAACCCATTTTTAATTTAAAGATAAAAATACATGAAAATGTTTACATCGCATACATAAGAAAAATATAATTAGGGATATCACATTGGAGTCTTTACTTTATGGTGGCAGATTTTTCTCAGGCTTCAACATTTTCTAGTTGAATCAACAAGGTGCAGAAAGAAGTTTCAAGAGTTTTTGGCGTGTTCCAATCTCCTTTCCTCCTGGTGAAGTGATTTAAAAATGTTCAATTGATCTAAATTATCCTTAAGAATTATTAATTTTGTATATTTAAAATTTATCATTACATGTTATTGAACTACATTATTGTAAATTTGGATGAAATAAAAGAAATTGTTAATGGAGTGACATTTACTCTGGCCAAATATTATCATGATTTAGAGTTTGTACTAGACTCAGGCTAAAATTTCAAGTAATAAAATTTAATAAAGGAAAAAATAAGACCACAGTTAAGGGACACATGTTCCAAGCTGAATGTTGGGAAAATATATCCTAGTGGGCATCGTTGGATGTGTTTATGGCTAAGGGGAAATTTCAAAAGGAAATGGCTAAGGAATTAAAAAGGGAAAAAAGGTATTTTGGCACATTTATTTATGAATATAAATGAAATTAGAAGAAAGGGAGGGTGAAAATTCACATGTTGCATGCAAGGAGGAAATTGAAGGATAATAATGGAAAATTGAAGAAATTATAGGCATGAATGATAAAAAGACCTCAAAGCATCAATTGGTATCTCTTTGTAAGTTCATTTTTAGAATTACACACAGAGAGGAGAAGAGAACCAAGAGGAGAAGAAGATCAAGCAAGAAAAGGAAAGGAAAAGCATGAAAAGTAAGGACAAGGAAAGGAAAGAAAATCAAAGATCAAGAAAGGAAGAGCAGGATCAAGCAACTTCAATAGGATTACTTGCAGGTAACATATTTCATGTATGATTTCCTAGTTGGTTTTGACATGGATGGTATGTGCATGTTGGTATTTGGTTCTTCTTCTACCGGTGGCATGGTTTTTTCGAATTTTGATAGTGGGTTTCATCCTTGCCTTGACTTTTCCGAATATCCATGGTGTGATGGGATTTTTCTCGGTTTTGCACTTGGGAATTGTTGGATGGTTTGGGAATCTGGGGCGGAGCTGTTCTCAAGAACATTCCCAAAGGCCTAGGAATCCCTTGACTTGTTTTGGTGGGATACACAGTAAATCCTGAGGGTGGTGTTTTGGTAAGGGAATAATGATCTAGTGTGGATTGTGGTAAAACCTAGAGACAAGGAGATAAAAATTTCCTCAAGAAAAATGATGAGATCCTAAGGCATTCCAAGCTCGGTTCGGTTTAGTGATATCGGTGCTAGTTTAGGTGAGATCACAGAATGGTGAGGGTGTAGGTGATTTAGCCTATAGATTCCCTTGGTTTTTTTTGGATTGGTTTATCCATGATATCCCACATTCATTCTTGTAATATGGCACGGAGGTGACTGGCTGAAACAAATATTTGGTTCAGCCATGTCTATGGTTGGGTGGTATGTGGAAGTCCCAAACATGGTTGGGTGATCTTGCCTATGTTTAATGAAAGCTAAGTTCTCTTATTTTTTATTGGTAAATTTACTTGCTATTATGTGGCTTTAATGTATTTTATCTCATGGTTATTTATATGTTTATATGTTGGTTATAAGCGTGGATATATGATTGGCTTTAGTCATGTCTCTTTTCATGATTTTAGTTGTAACTGAAATAATAATGGGTGCAAGACCTAATTGATGTTAAGACAACTAATGAGAGAGGGTGGTCATCCTTCTTTCTAAGTCTCATATGATTTTCTAGTCCCTTATGCTCAGACTTGCATTCATGACTTGTAGGTTTCCTATTTACCAAGTGTTTGACAAAATGCCAGTCCTGTTTTTGGATGGTCAGGTCTAGTCCTAGTTTCAGTTTTGGTTTATAATCATTGTTGTCACGTATATCATGATTTCTAGAAGTTATATGTATTTCTAGGTAGATTCTCAAGCCCATTCCTGAAAACTAGCATTAAATCTCACAGTCCTTGGCATAGTACTGAGCATAAAAGTTCACAGTCGTACTAATGTAGGCCTATGGGAGTGGCTGGGATTTTCCAATCACATGGAGGGCTTGGCAAGGGAAAGACTAGGTATCAGGCTCAAGGAAAATTCAGATTGGCTCAGGGATGGAAACTTGGAGGGGTTGGGTTACTCCGAGAGGTTCATGTGGCACCTGAGGGAAGTTAGTAAGGTTTTTTTTTTCGATTCCATTTCCTTAAGGTCGCCTAGGAGGGTGAGTCTTGTCATAGCAGCCCCGCATCTCATGTTTACCTTGAGTAAGCCGATGAAAGTGGGTAGATGTGAGGGGAGTTACGTTACATGTGGTATCAGAGCATAGTTGCTCTCTTTTTGGGAAATATTCTAACGTTTTCAAGGTTATTATCATAATGCATGGGATAAGGGTATATTGTTGGTATGGTCATGCATGATGGTATATGTTGATATGTTGATTATATGGATATGTTTATGATTATACATGTACATGCCAATGTGGATTAATATTTTAGATGAGGTAATCCTCCCCTGAAAAAAATAAGGTGTGGATTATATTTTGGTATCTATTTGTTTTTCTGACATGATATACTTGCAGGAAGAAGAGAATCAAGGATGACGAGAAAAATGGTAGACTATAGTTCCCGTGACCCCCCCTACAGATCAGTTAGGAAGAAAGGATATGATTATTTTCCTGGTGTAGAAGATACATTGAGAAGATTGAGGGCAAATATTAGAAGTTGTAAGGAATATAATGACAGGTTGGTTGAGGCTCATGAAAGACTTACAAGGGCCTAGGAAAATAAGATAGAGATTAATGCGGTGATTCTTGAGAGCATGTCAGAGTTGTAGAAACATGGATAGATGAGGATCAGTCAAGAACAGGAAGAAAATACTAATGGAGCCTATGGTAGAAGGTCCTAGTTCCAACATAGGTTAGATAAAGGGGCCACATTTAGAGATGGAAAATCATTGGACACACCTGACAGGAGGACTAGTATGTATGGGCATCATTATAGCTTCTCTTCCAAGAGATATCATCATATTCATCACCATCATCATCTTTATATGAAGGGTGAGTACTCACCTGAGGAGTTTAATAAATTCAAGTCGCCTAAATTTGATAGAGAAATGAAGAAGTTAGAAGATGCAGATGCATGGTTTCTTAATTTGAAGAAATTATTTAGATTGTATAGTTATACAGAGAACATGAAGGCCAAGATAGCCACTTTCAATCTTAAAGGGAACACATATATCTTTTTGGAGGTTATTAAGAATTTTAAAGGTATTCTGGAGGATGACTTGACTTGGGATAAGATTGAGAGACTCTTCAAGAAGAAGTACTTGTCAGAGAGCTACTATGATTCCAGAGCTAAGGAGTTTTATGAGTTGCATATGGGTTCCATGACAGATGATGAGTATACTAGCATGTTCATGGATTTTTTGAATATGTGCCTTAATTTAAGGAGGAGAAGGCCAAGGTTCAAAGATTCATAAGTGGAATTCCAGAAGCATACAGAGACCAGATTGATTTCAATGAGCGTATATTGCTAGAAGAAGGCATTTGAAAGCTAAAGCGTCATTATGAGCAGTCAAAATGCAAATTTGAGCCTAAGCATGACTTGAAAGGAAATGAGAAATCTAAGGGAATATGGCCACCAAAGTGGGGAAGGCCTCAATATGCATGTGAGAAAGAAAATGTGGTTCATTACAAGAATTTCAATACAAATGAGAAGGGACATGGATGGTATCCTAGAGATTGACAGACTAGAGGTGATGGTAGAGCACCATTGTAGTGTTGGATATGTGGCAAGGATCATCGCAAGAGGTATTATCTGTAGTATCAGGGTGGTAGACCCAAGATCTATAGTGCTCAGGAAGCGCATACATTTGGGGATTTTGGTCATAGAATTCCTCAGATTTATGCAGTCGTGGACACTAGGCAGGCGAATCACCAGTCATCTATCATTGAGATGGATGTTAAGATTTGTGCTCAAGTTATTTTTATTCTGATTGATCCTGGATCTAGTTATAGTTATGTTAATCCTAACCTGGTGGATATGTGTGGCTTGAGAAAATAATTGCATGTAGAATCTTGGTTGGTGTAGTTGGATATAGGTACATAGAAGAGAGTTCACCACTAGGTAAGATATTGTTCATTTGAGTTAAATGGTATTCCTATTTCAACAAAATTGAATTTATTGTCGTTGGATTCATATAGTATGATTTTTGGTAGGGATTGGTTATATCTTCATAGGAACAAAGTGGATTGTTATAACAAATCCATTGAGTGCTTGGATGAAAATGGGGACCATATAATATTACAAGGTGAGAAGAAAGAAACATCAGTTTTGATGGTGACAACAATGCAGACAAAGCGCAGTCGCAAAAAAGAGTGTGTGTTATTTGTAGTGCACATTTGTAGTGATAAAGCCGAGGAGGATGAGGATGCAGATATATTGAGCAGGTACCCAATATCAAAAAAAATCCAGGATGTGTTTCCAATATGGATATCAGAGTTGTTGCCTCATAGAGAAGTGGACTTCTCCATTGAGTTGGTACTTGGGGCAACACCAACTTCAAAGGCACCTTGCAGGATGAGTGCGACAAAGTTAGTAAAGTTGAAGTTTCCATTGAAGGAAATTCTTGACAAGGGATACATTAGGTTGAGTGTATCACCTTAGGGTACACCAGTGTTGTTCGTAAAGAAGAAGGATGCTATTCTCAGGTTGTGCATTGATTAGGCAACTGAACAAGGTGAAGATCAAGAACAAGTATATGTTGTTGATGATTGATGACTTGTTTGATCAGTTGAAGGGAGCAACAATGTTCTCAAAGATCAACCTCATATCAGGATATCATCATGTACACATTAAAGAAGAGTACATCTACACTGACCACGTTCAGGACCAAGTAGGGGAATTATGAGTTTGTTGTAGTTCCATTTGGTTTGACTAATGCCTCAATTACATTTATGTGTTTGATGAATAATGTGTCGCATCCTTATCTGGAAAAGTTTGTTATTGTATTGATTGATGACATCTTGGTAATTTCTAAAAATGAGGAAGAGCATGCTAATAATTTAGTAGTAGTGTTGATATTTCTAAGAGAGCATCAATTATATGCTAAGATTAGCAAGTGCAGTTTCTTCCAAACATAGGTACACTACTTGGGACACGTTTCCAAGGAATGCATATTAGTAGATATATAAAATATAAGAGCCATCATGGAGTGGGAAACTCCTAAGAATGTGGAGGAAGTCAGAATATTTATAGGATTAGCAGGTTACTACAAGAGGTTCATCAGGAACTTCTTAGGCATTGCATATCCTATTACATATTTGCAGAGGAAAGGTAATAAGTTTGAATGGACAGTAGAATGTGAAACTAGTATTGACCAGCTGAAGCAGTTGTTGACCAATGCTCCAGTTCTTAAGATTGTAGATCCGGATAAAGAATTTGCGGTGTGTAAATATGATTGTAAAAGAGGAGTTGGTGGATCCCTTATGCAGGAGGGATATTTGGTATGCTATGAGCCCAAGAAATTGAATGAGAATGAACATAACTACGTGACTCATGATCTTGATTTGGCATCTATTATTCACACCTTGAAGATGTGGACATATTATCTTTTTGGTGGGAGATTTGTATTAATGAGAGATCATAGGGGGTTTAGATATTTGTTTGAACAACCGAATATGAATACCAGGAAAGATAGATGGATTTCTACCCTTAGTGAGTTTGATTTCAAGATCAGATACATTAAGGGAAAGGATAAGAGGGTTGCAGATGCTCTTAGCAGGAAAGTATAGGTGAATCGTATAAAAACTATGAGTTACTATAGGATACTCTTATAGGATTAGATCTTATAGGAAAGTTGGCATGATCACAGGTATATGGAACTCAGACATAGGTTATCGCAGAGTAAGGGTACAAGTCCAAGTGCAGGCACAGGTGATCAAGATGTAGACTATAATCTCACGGTAGATCGCTTGGTGAGATTTAGGGACAGGATCTATGTGTTGGATGCCAGCGAGTTCAAGAAGATTATCTTGAGGGAATTTCATGTCAATCCATACTCAAGTCACCCAGGATATAAAAAGGCATTGAAGGTGGTTAATAATTTATACTATTGGCCAAATATGAAGAAGGATGTGGAAGATTTAGTGGTTAGATGTTTGGATTGTTAGAAGATGAAGGAAAAATGTAAGCATCCAGGTGGTCTAATATAACCTATTTCGATTCTAGAATGGAAATGGGGGGTCATTTCCATGGAATTTATTACAATTCTTCCGAGGAAAGCGAGGAAGCATGATTTTATCATGGTTTTGGTCAACATGTTTAGCAAGGTGGCTCACTTCATTCCAATCAAGACTAAATATTTAGGTAGTGCAGTGGCATGGGTCTTCATCAGGGATATGGTGAGATTACATGGTGTTCCGAAGAAGATTGTGTCAAACAAGGATGCCAAGTTCACTTCCAAGTTTTGGAAGGATCTGTTTGTAGACTTGGGGACAGAGTTGGCCTTCAGTACAACCTATCATTCACAAAAAAATGGAAAGACAAAGAGGGTCAATAGGATCTTGGAGGACATTCTGAGGATGTATGTGATGCACCGACAAATAAAATGGTAGGAGTACCTTCCATTGGTTGATTTTGTATACAAAAATGGTTATTAGGAGTCATTGAGGATGAGTCCTTTCGAGGCACTGTATGGGTGGAGTTTTAATACTCCCATCAACTAGAGTGATCCAGTGAACAAGGTACTTATTGAACTAGAAATTTTGGCAGATATGGAACATGAAATGCAGATTATAAAGAAGAATTTAAAGGCAACACAAGACAAGAAGAATATTTATGAAGACTAGCACATGGCATTTAGGGAGTTTCAGGTCGGGGAGCATGTTTGTTTGTGTATCAAGCCCAAGATGAGCTCCTTGAGGATTGGATCATGTGCCAAGATGGCACCAGAATATTGTGGACCTTTTGAGATCCTTGAGAGGATTGGAAGAATGTCATATCAACTTTCACTTCCCCCAACAATTAAATTCCATGATGTTTTTCATGTTTCATTACTTAAAAGGTATATAAAGGATGTTGATAATGTTATTGATTGGTTTGTATTATAGGTGGATCAAGAAGGATAATTCCAATCGGAACCTCAGTGCATATTATAGCAGAAACAACTCAGGTTCAGGAACAAATCCTTAGAGAAAGTTAAAGTGTAGTGGAAGCACTTTGGGCTTGAAGAAGCTACATGGGAGATGAGCGATTAGATGTCGGCTATGTATCCTTCATTTTTTTCTGGTTGAGGAAAGTAAGTTTTGGTATTTGTACATATTTATGTATGGTTTCTATTGTAAATACCGCCATGAGATAAGTTATAAAGATCTAATAAGAGGTATGTTTGTTATATAGTCATGTTGTCATGATGGTTTTTTCTTTCGAGCAGGTTATTCATTTTAAATATCGCATCGATCTAAGTTATAAAGCTCCATGGGTAGTATGTTTGCTTTTCACTAGTTTTTTTGAGGTATAGGTGTGGTTTAACACCGAGGATGAAGTTCCCCAAGGGGGATGGTTCTGTAACAGACTGAGGCTAAACGTTCATGTAATAAAAGTTAATAAAGGCAACAATAATACCATGGTTAAGGGACACTTATTCCAAGATGAATGTTGGACAAATATATCCTAGTGGGCATCACTGGATGTGTTTATGGCTAAAGGGAAATTGGCAAAGGATATGGTTAAGGCATTAAAAAGGGAAAAAATGTATTTTGGAACATTTATTTACGAAAATAAAGTAAATTAGGAGAAAAGGAAGGTGAAAGGTCACAGGTTGCATGTGAGGAGGAAATTGAAGGAAAATAATGGAAAAATGAAGAAATTAGAGGCATGAATGATAAAAATACCTCAGAGCATCATTTGGTAGCTTTTTGTACGTTCATTTTTAGACTTACATTCAAAGAGGAGAAGAGAGCTAAGAGAAGAAGGAGATCAAGAAAGGTGATCCGGATTTATGCAGGAATGCAACAGAATAAACATATAAACATAAATACAGAGACGCAGCGGAAATAACACTTCATTTCATTAATATCAAAGGACTGAAATTTTCTTACAGACAAAATGGAAATAAAACTAGCTAGGGCGCTGGTAGCTATCTCTAAGAGGAGATGTGGCGGCTACAGGCCTCTGAACTAAGTTACAATGAGGCTTGAGGGCCTATTTATCATTTAGAAACAATGGGAAATCATAAACAGCCAAAACCCTAACCCTAGGAGATGAAGCGCCAAAACTATGGGCCTCGTTTGGGTAAATTGGTGTTTCAACTTCCCAGGGGCGTAACTTTGGCATATGATCTCCGTTTGACGCGTACCATACCTCGTTAGAAAGATCTATCCGAGGACTACAAATTTGGAATGAGAAACATCGGTCCATGGACCCATGTTGCTCTCCGTTTTCCCAAAAAACGTCGTTTAGGGCCTCAAAACGGCTCCAGAAGTTTAGGACCCGAAAAACTGCTAAAAATAGTAAACTGTGCCGAAACTGAAAAACTGAAATAGACAATGGTGGAGCCCCAAGTGGAATAGGTGGGTGACAACCAATATCCACCTGGATCATTCCTCCCCCCTTAGGAAGCAATGGTCCCCATTGCGTTAAGTTCCTCCATGAGATGAGGAAATTTCTGCTGAACTTGGTTCCTGGTGAACCACTTTCCTTGGTGCAGGAGTTGGCCAGCTTTGACAACCCGATATAGTTGGATCTTCTGCTGGCAAGTGTTCTTGATTTGCATGTCCATGATGTAATCTGTGGTGGCCTGTTCATGGTAGGAATGAGACCAAGTGTATAGATCCAGAGTGATCTAGTAGGCAACAAAAGGTGAAGAATGATGGGGAAAACCCTCCCATTTATAAAAAAATATTGGGTCATTCTAGATCTTGGTGCATGATTAAAATAATGTTAATCAAATCTAGATCCACCTCTACGGAATATTTTATTATTATTTGTTGGAGGGAAAGGGTGTTTGACTTGGGTCAAATCCCTTGATTAGTGAAGAATAAATAAATAAATGATTTATTTATCTTTTAAGGAAGTGGTTGGGATATAATCAAATAAATAATGATTTATTTGATTAATGGTGGTTGATTTGGTCATATTTAACAAGGAATATTATCTAAATAAGATTTAAATAATTATTCCTAGAAAATAATAAGATAACTATGGGTTTAGCTCATTAATTTCTTTGTTTTTGGGTTAAACATGACTGGGAATAATAATTAAATTATGGTTTAATTAATTATTCCTTGGGGAAAATCAAACAAATATGGGTTTGTTTGATATTCCCTTTTGGGGTTTCCTAATTAACATAGTGAAAGCAGTTTTACTTGGGGTAAAACTGGTCTTACATGGTGAACTTGGGTCCATCTAATGATGAAAGGTTAGATGACCAAAAAATGGTGTAACAGATTGCCCCCCAGCGTGCGAGTGTCAGGAGAAAATCGTATGACCGAAGTACGTTGTAAGAACACAATCACTAGACAGCAAAAAGGGATGTCAGAGAGAGAAATGTGAGGTAGATAGTGTGCTGAAGGACTAGACCCTGAGGAGACGAGACTCGCAGGTGCAACAAGTCTCTTTTATGAGAGGGTACCTGTGTTGAAGGCGGCGGGGGAGGTATACCTATGCCCGCCGTGACAAAGTACAAAAGAATAGTGTGTCCAGTAAACAAGGGACCGAACCATAGAGTACAGCTGGCATAATCAAGGGCCAGATAAAAATACAATGAAGAGTCTCACATAAATGTTGTGCCTGGGATAACAGCCATGACTTATACAATAATATCTGAGTACATGAGATACAAATACAACCCAAATGCCCCCTGTAAATGGGGAAGGGCTCACAAAATCTGACTGATACATGCAAATCAAAGAGGCGCTGCAAGCGGCTAAGGCCGACATCATCAAATATATGGAGCGGCATCAAAGGCTGCAATGAAGAGGTCATCCGGGCATGTGAGGGGCTACCTGCAGGGCCACCCCCTCATGAGGGCTGAGACATCTCACACACGCCCGGGAATCATCAAGAGCTGCTGCTGGGTCACTGGACTGTCCAGTATACGAATCTCGATCATGCTGAAAGGAGCTGGAGAAGCAATCAAGTCAAAGGGAAGTGAGGGATCCCCCTGCCTGATCCGAGGCACCGAACAAGAGTGGAAGCTGGAACTAAGGTACACCGCCCTCTAGACCTTGCTTCTGGAATAAATGTGCTGATGTCGACAGAAGGAGGTCCGCCGTAGGCGAGGCAATGAGAGATCCTCAACTAAGGCACGAGAGAAAAACAAAAGAGCGACGGACAGACTGACACTAATGATGATAGTGGAAATGGGAAGGAAGGAGTGGCGAATGGACGACTTCCCTTGTTAGAGCATAGAGGGCATGAATGACATGGCAACGACTGACACAATATCGGAAGGGACAGGGGACAGTGGGGCTGTCGGTCATGATGTGTGACACAAGAGAGGAATCAAGCAAAGAAGAATGGAGGGCTATAGTGGGGTGTAAAGAGACGCTGGGTAGACTCCATGAATGCAATGATGACTCAACTTGGATGCTCTAAACAAGGGCGACTTGATAGTGCTGCCACACAGTAAAGGCCCCAATGGGGGACCATGGAAGCATGAGTACAAGGTGGGCACTCATGACGAAAATCGACACGAACATGGACAAGTAAGGGAGCGATATGGTGCCCCAAGTACAAGTGTCGTAAGTGAGGAAATTCGATTTTAAGGAGCGGTGAAGTGACCCTTTGTGGACGAAATGTGTCCGGGTGAAGTATCAAATCACCAAAAACTAATAAAAACCCATTTGAGAGCTCGGTGAGATCTGACCAGCGGTTCTGACGGTTCGTCGAACGGGGCTACGGTGTGGTCGCAGCAGTCGAAAGAAGAAACGGGGGTTCTCTTTTAATGAGGCAGTTTTCCCTCCAAAATCATTCATTTGTTATTGTTGCTATGGTGAATGTGGAGAGGAGAAAGCTAAATCTTAGGCTGACGTAGTGGACAAACCTTGGCAGATTGGAATCGAGATCAATGAGTTGAAGTGGGGAGCCTAACCTTGCTGGTTTGATGGATTGCACATGATTCTATTCCAAGACCCAAGCCCAAACGAGCCTCTTCATCTCTCTGGACGGTCGCACTTTTTGGGGCAAAAAGTGCGACCCAGGACGCAGGTTTTAGGGCAAAAAGTGCGACCTGGTCCAGAAAATGGCAGAAAACTGTGACCTGGGAGATGAGGGGGGTTTGGTGCTGTTTTATGGCTGGGAGTTGGGTTTTGGTGTGTGGTTATGGTTTTCCCGATCTGTACCCTGACAAAAATAATGTGTTTGTGCAGGTATGGCAGAGTTGTGGGTCAACTGGAGAGAGAGGGATCTGGGAACACTTCGGACAGAGATCCAGGCGGATCAGGGCGTTCGTCGTGTATTGGCCAGATTTGGGGTTCTCAAGTTTGTGGAGAACCCGTTGATGAGAGCAGGGGAACCATTACTGGCCCGGATTATTAGTTATTGGGATCCAGATCAGGAGATCTTTGTAGTGCAAGGGCACAGGATCGAACTGACGGTCCAGGATGTGTACTTCCTGACCGGCCTCCCACCACTGGGGATAGTGGGAGACACGCAGCCAGTGTTGCCGCGGGGGCGGCATATCATGGAGTTTGTGGAATGCCATTGTCGACCGGGTCTTCAAGTCAAGGGGACTCGGATATCGATCGGGGATCTAGAGAGGCTAGAAACCCGTGCAGTGGCCGCAGCTGTGCTGCGAATCCTGGGCACCCAGGCGTTCCATCACATCACCAGTGGGCAGATGATGATAGTGGAGAGTGTGTTGAGTGGGACCTACTTTGGGTGGGCCCAAATGATGTTAGTGTCGCTAAAGCGACAGTTGTCGCTATGCAGGCGGCAGGTGAATCATGATTGCTCATATGGGACTTTGTTGTGCGCCTTCTTCTTTGAGAAGATCCCGACCTTGAGGCCTCGTGTGCATCTTCCAGATGGGGGCCCGAGAGAGCCCAGGATGCATCGTTGGGGACGACTACTCTGCCAAAGGAGGAGGAGGGGCGGTCGGGCGAACATTTCGACCGGAGTTTTTTGCCCATTGGGATCAGATGCCGTTGTACATAGACGACTACCCTTATGGTGGGATGAGCTACTGTGGGGATCCGGATCTGCCACTTCCGCCTGGTCGAGTCTGGGGGCCCGATGGTAAGTGACAAATTGCTATTCTTGTGTGGGCATGTTAAAGTTTTTGAATAGTAAATAATGATACTGATTCATGGACTTTTGGTATGCAGATATAGCACCGGTAAAACCGGCCGGATATATGGGACGACCGGCAGCGTCTGGAGCTACAGGTCCAAGTGGGTCGAGAGCAGCGCAGAATGAGGATGCAGCCTCCCTGCTGGAGGACATCTGCCGTAGATGTGAGCAGTTGTTGACAGGAGTATCAGAGCACGGATGGCAGGATTTAGACGACCAGTACATAGAGCCATGTGTTGGTCTCCCCTCGGAGTGGCGAGGTATCATGCGGCGCATGGCGATGGCCGGTCAGGCTATGCGTGATCTACATGCTGCAGGGGCAGAGCCATTGGCCCGGGAGCCTCCAGATAGTGATTAGGGGTAGGGGCATGTGGTGCCCCCTATGATGTATGTAGGGGCAGTTGGTGCCCCCAGTTTTGGGTTTTTGTTTGTAACATGCTATGGGCATGTCGTATGTATCAGAGTGGATGGACTCTAAACATATGTTTTGCGACACATATTATGGATATGCATCATCTTTTGATGGTTGATTTAATGTTATTGTCTTGAATGAAATGTGTGTGATAAATGCCAATCTAGAACATGGTTTGCAATACTATCTACATAGTGATTCTGTTCTCGAGGTACATGGTTGAAAGTTATGGTTTCAAACACACGTATTAAGATTTTCACTCGTAAATAGCGTCTAAACAGCACAGGGTTATGCACACGATAAACACCATTTAGTTGCATTACAAGAAGCAGGGAATCCAAACGAACGTGCAGATGGAGGATGCGATGAAAGAGGGCATCGGCTAATAGGCCACGCACTGCATCATATTCGGCCTGATTGTTGGTGGCAGAACCAATGCATACCCCGTTAGAAAGAACAAGGTCATGCAAGGGGGTGAAGATGGCCCACCCTGCCGAGGCTAGATTCCTAGAGTGGCGACTTACACCATCAGCGTAACCGATAAAGGGTGTGGACGGGGGGTCCTGCAGCATGGTGTGACAAGACAATAAATGATGGGAGGAACGGAAATGAGGGCAGCGTGAGTGTACAGAAGTCATCAGGTGGTGACCGCTAGAGGGAGTAGAAGGGGAAGGATGACCAAGGCTCAGACAAGGTGGTGTATGAGGGCTATCAGAAATATGGTGAAGACTCGGGCTGCGGAGGTCAACAGAGACACAAGTGAAGGGATCTCGGGTATGAGGGGGAAGCGGGTAATCAAGGGACACGACAGGGGAGGAGGCAGACGGGCTAGGCTCCGAGTGTCGTGCAGAGGCAGATAGGTAAAGGATGGTTACCGTAGACTCCGACATCTGAACATCAGGGGGAGGAATGTCGATGGGAGCGGGGGGATCCTCAGGCTGGCCTGAAGCATACTGTGCGAGAATGGGAGAGGCGGATTGATTTTGTTCAACCTCATACTCGCGGATCACCTCTAGGGAGGCACGGTAATGCGTCAGGTGAGGACAATGGTGGGAGTAGTGGCCATGGGCACCGCACAAGGCACAGGGTTTGTTGGTGCGGAGAGTCTTGGGGTTCTTGGTCACGGACGAAGAAGGAGTGGGGGCTTCAAGGGCCGTAGACTCGGGGAACGCGACTTTAACCATGGGCCGGATACGGGGTAACTCGGGAAAAGCATGGGTGGCATGACCGGTGACATCACATAAGGCGCAAGGCTTCGCGGGCGGAGCAGGAGCCGGGTCGGTTGTGGAGGTCGTGTCTTTGGGTGCCCCCTTGCGGGCTTTGCCTTTCTTCCCGGGAGCCGTCGCAACAGGAGAAGGGTCCTGTGGAGGTGCTGGGGGAACAGTGGCTATGGAGGAAGCGAGGGGGACCGGTTGAACCGGTGTCAAAGCCATGTAAGGTTTGGGGTGACCAGGGGGAGTGGCGGCGGGGGGATCAAGGTACCAAACCGGAATGCCCAAGGTCAAGTTAGGGAGGGAGAGGGTGGCCATGACGGGGACAGAATATACTCCGGGAGGGGGAGCTAGGAAAGGGATCTGCCCAGCAGGGAAATGACCAGGAGGGACGGCTCCAAGATGTTTAAGGCCAGGGGGAACTGATCCGGGAGGATAAAGGGGTTCAGGGATACCAGCTGTAGGGGAAGGGCCAGAAGGAGGAGGTCCGGCTGGCTGAGATGATTGGCTAGGAGTTGGTTGCGGAGGGCGGGGGGGAGGTTGTTGACTAGCCGAGGCAGGCCGCTTATGGGCAGCCTGAGACGATTGCATCATGCAAACATTCGACAAGTTGGGATCAGTGACTGAAGGAGGGGAAAGATGAGGGAAAGTACCAAGCAAGGTGGAATCTTTGTAGACGCCGGGGGAGACACTGGTCAGAGAATCGACGGTTTACTTGTTGGCTACAGAAGAGATGGTCGTCTCGGAGGAGGTCTGAGACGGCGGCTCATGATAAGATAGCTGGTCAATAGTGACTATCTTCCCATTGTGTGGGAAAGACATCTTGCGGAAAACCGCGGATGGGACAGCAGACATGGCATAGGTGTAGCTTCGCCCCAATGGAATGTTGTAGTCTAGAGGGGCATCAATGACTTCGACATCAACGCAAACGGTCTTACCGGCGAGGGTGATGGGACAGTTACGAAACAGGCCAATGGGTTGGGAGGCATGACCGTCCCACGCTCGAAGGGTGATCGTGGACGGGGCCAGCTCAGGGGATCCGAGTTGCTTCCAAACCGAAGCGGACATCACGCAGGTGGATGCCCCCTCATCAATTATACACCGGGATACAGTGGCGTTCCAGATTTTGACTGGGATTTGGAAAGCGACGGAAGGAGGAAGAGGGGGATGGTCCGATTGGGTGGCGTCGAAAACAATCATTTGGTCATCAGCAGGATCGACAGCGCCCACGGTAGATAGTAGAGCCTTCTTTTGAGAAGGGCATGACTGGAGGAGTTCCAGTGTGGAAATGGCAGCAGGGGATTGCGCCAAATCATCTACTATACTATACGACTGAGCGGCTCGACCGGAAGAAGCATTTCGGCGTAATGGGCCCTTTGGAATCTTTGGATGAACCTCAACTTTGGGTTGAGGGATGTGTAAAGGGCCACTGGATGTCGAAAGAGGCTCTGTCGAACCTGAAGAGGGAGGCTCGGGAGCAGACGGAGCAGGAGGCTTGGGGTACTGGCGAGACCGAGTTTGAAGGTGAAGATCGACGGACGGGTTAGGATCAGAGTACATCATAAGGATCTGGTAATCAGAGGAACCAGAAAGGGAAGGGGGGGTGGCTACCTGGCTGTCGGGCGGTTGGGTAGCCACGAATCCTTGCTGAGGGAAAGGATCAGTAAACACAGCTGGCTGGGTAGTGGCCACATTAGGAGGAGCATGAGGTGAGGCGTGTTGTCCGCGCAATGTGGCTTGAGACTCCCACATCTGCCGCATCTGGGGTAAAAGGGGACAATCGTGATTGTAATGACCATAAACACTGCAACACGAACAGGGCTTGTTTGTGCGAAGCGGCCTGTCCGGCTTGGGCGGAATGCCCTATTGCTGGTTGCTAGTGTTAGGGTCCACACTAGAATTGGGTCCTCGGTTACCAGGGGCAGATTGGTTCTGGTTGCCTCTCCGCCTTCTTTGAGAATAAGGGGGAGTAGTCGCGCCCTGCTGTGAAAATACTTGCCCTGGAGGGGGTTGTAAGTGTTGTTGCGGGTTGTGAGGAGGCAAGGGAGGCGGAAGCACATATGCTGGAGGAGCTGGCGCACCAGGCTGCGAATAAAGGTAAGGGTTGGGTTGGGCAACATTGAGGTAAGCAGGAGGTTGAGCAAAAGGAGGAGGCATGCCGTATCCTGGATACATATTGCCGGGAGGGGGAAGAGTGCTGGAGGTGCTGGCTCCTCCTTGAGGGGGACCATAGCCCATAGGAGGGTGAGCAGATGGATGGGAAAGAGATCCAACGATACCGACGGCGGAATGAGATGCCCCCGGGGCATTAGCGCCACCGGGCCTGGGGATGTCAGGAAGGACGGTATAAACATAACCAGATTGAGCATAGATCAGGTCATATTTCAAGGCTATTTGGAGGGCGGCTTCTTCAGTTTGAGGAAAGTGAGAGCGGCTTATCTTTACTGGAGGGAGAGACGGGAGGTGCGAAGGAGCCGATTATGTAAACCCGATCTTCGAAAGGAGGGGCTCGACATAAGCTCCGTCTTCGTCACCATTCCTGAACATGGGCGGAAAGGCGTGTTGAAGAGGATTGCTTAAAGGAAGTCAAGAGCTCCGTGCCAGTATCGTATCGGAGAGGGAGCTGGAAATACGACAAAAAGGCTTGGGCAAGAGTCTCAAAGGTGGTATGGGTAGAGGTGGCTTGTTCGACATACCATTTAGAAGCTTCGCCCGTAAGCGTGCGTTGGAACAAACGAAGACGGATGGAGTCATCGGTAATGGAATTGGAGGAACACCACATGTCGAAAGATCGAACGTGATTGGTTGGATCTTCTCCATTAAGGCCCTCAAACTTAGGGATATCAGGGCGACTTGAGTGGGCATAGCGGGCAGTGATATTGTGGTGAATGGGGTCATTAATCAGGCGATGGAAATCGGGGAGGTGAGGCACACAGTATGCGGCAACACGGGGTGGTAGGGGTAGTGGTTGTGACGGATTCCGTAGAAGTAGGGCCGGCATTGGGGCAGAGAGAACCTAGCGTTAGGCCACGATCCAGAGACATGAGTGAAGGTAACGAGGGAGAACCGGAAGGAGAAGGGGACAGATGAATCGGGAAGAGAGTCGGAGGCGGACTCGAAGGTGGGCGGCTCGGCGACGGCGGTGCGGAAGCCGGGTCGTCGGCCGGGCGAGGGTGAAGGCCAAAGAAGTCTCCGAGAACGAGCGCCTTGGGGGCGCGATGATGACGAGAAGAAAGGAAGCCAGAACGAGGCGAGGAAAGGGACGGAATCAAGGAAGGTCGAGGGCAGAGAGGTGCAGTGTCAATTGATTTTAAAGTCTTTTCCAGGCGGTGTTAACCAGTGTCTTCTTCGCTTAGGGTCGGTGTGTGGCGTGCGTTAATTTTAATTTTTAAAACCTAGACGTTTTGGGAGTAAAAGAAAAAGTGTGTTGCGTAACTGAAAATAAATCTGCAGTAAATAAGACTGAAATAACAGAAAATTAACAGCTAACAATGTATCAATCTAACCTAAGAAGGTGGGTCTCTCAAACTATCTTTGAAAAGAAAAGGAAAAACTATGTAAAACACACGGAAAAGGGGGCCAATAGATCTAAGGTCAAAGGGGACAGGGATCTAGAGGACAAAGCTGCTGAAAACAGGTGCAGATCACAGCCAAGAGACAGAAGCAAGGTGGCTGGAAAAAGGAAGGAAATCAGCAAAAACCGGAGGAGGCAAGGCGGAGGCCTTCAAAGGAGGTCCAAACAAAACGGCAGGAGGTGATTTGAAAGGAAGAAAGGCTGATTTCAAAGAGATGCGAAGGAGAGTAGAGATATGGAAAAAGAAGGGGCCAAGCCTCTTGCTTAAACCAATTGAAACGGCTAAAACTCCTTACCAAAGTGGAGGGTACTAAAACCCTGAAATTTTGAGTTCCGAGTCCTATAGAATAAACGAATCCGATCTTGGTCGAGCGAGTGAGACAGAGGCTAGAAAACCACGCGAAAGTACTTGTGAGAACCCAGAAAAAATTACGGAAAAAATCTTTGAAAAATACGGTCGCGATTTAGACTGATACGAGTTAAGTCATGACTTGTTTGAAAAGTGCGACACAGGAGGTCCGAATCACGAGTTTAGGGCCCAGTGCGACCCCCATTCCCAGGTTGTCTGGCGGCAGATTTTCTGAAAAGTTGCCGTCTCAGTTGCGGCTGGTGTCGCTTACCTGCGCAATAGGGCCAGAAACACACGGAAGTTAGAAATTTTAGGTTTTTAGGGTTTTATGTGAAAAAAATGACATGAAAAGAGAAAAACTAAGCAGCTGAAAAGAAGCCCTAGGGCCTGAAGTAGCTGGATATGCAGGAATATGAAAAACGACAGCGGTCGTAATTTAAAACCCGTGTGGAGTCGCCATTTGTTAGTATGAATTCTTTGTCGAAGTGTACGAAAAAGAACCACTTTAGCTACGCATAACTAATAGCCCTAACAACGATAGAGGCTGCAAAACATCTTCAGATCTGCAATTAGTAGTTAAAATGCTGCAACAAACAGATCTATAAATGGAAAGACATTAAGCAGTAAAGTAAAGAGTTTGCTCCATGCATCCAACAGACAAGACAAGAACATGATTTTTGAATGAATTTTTATATTACAGGGCACCTGGGAGGAAACAAGAAGGTGTATCCAGATCTCCTCAATGGGATGGGTTCTTTGTAGTCCTCAGCACTTCAGATCTAAGCTTTCTCTCTCTTGTAGATGTAGAAAACCCAATGTAGAAGACAGAGCTCAATGGGAGAAAATGGTAGGAATGAGACCAAGTGTATAGATCCAGAGTGATCTAATAGGCAACAAAAGGTGAAGAATGATGGGGAAAACCCTCCTATTTATAACAAAATATTGGGTTATTCTAGATCTTGGTGCATGATTAAAATAATGTTAATCAAATCTAGATCCACCTCTATGGAATATTTTATTATTATTTGTTGGAGGGAAAGGGTGTTTGACTTGGGTCAAATCCCTTGATTAGTGAGGAATAAATAAATAAATGATTTATTTATCTTTTTAAGGAAGTGGTTGGGATATAATCAAATAAATAATGATTTATTTAATTAATGGTGGTTGATTTGGTCATATTTAACAAGGAATATTATTTAAATAATTATTTCTAGAAAATAATAAGATAACTATGGGTTTATCTCATTAATTTCTTTGTTTTTGGGTTAAACATGACTGGGAATAATAATTAAATTATGGTTTAATTAATTATTCCTTGGGGAAAATCAAACAAATATGGGTTTGTTTAATATTCCCT